>OY757010.1:21129633-21338419 GCA_963580285.1 Lucinisca nassula | reverse complement strand
TGTGACCTTGACCTCAAGGTCACTGTGGGGGTTGGAACATGCATCAATGAAATCATTAGACCAGTATGTAACTTCAGTGTAAGTATCAACTAAATCTATCACAGGGTTCAGAAGATACAATCTCTTAGAAACTTTAATGCAAAACTTTAACCAAAATGACAACGGACGGACGGACGGAAGAACAGATGAACGGAAAAATGGCAGGACGAAAACTACTTTGTATGCCGGGGTATAATGAGTTACCAAGGCCAGCTGTCAGGCTTGTCAAAGCTAATAAAATATTAAATTTAACAATTTGCACTAGACAGTCAATCCTCTTTATACCGACATTTGATGTAACGACAAACCTTGTTAAAATGACAATTTCAATGGGACAATTCCTTTGCTCAAGATACAATGTTTAATGTAGATAGTCAAGAATATTGTAATTTTTTAATACACCAAATGTTGTGGATATTAGTTAGAATCGCATCTGCGAGGCGATTCTAACAAATGTCCACAACATTTGTTTCTTGGGAGTAATTAAGGGAGAAAGTTAGTCCTTTATTACCTATTATACTACGCCTTATTGGATTCTTTAAAATGGCAAATTCGCTATTGCGGTAAATAGTTAGTGAACAAATACTGTCATTATAGCGACTTTCCTCTGTATATATGCAAGCCTCTTTATAACACATTTCTTTATCACATCGTTTCGGATGGATATCAAAATGTATATACGAGGACTGTTCAAATATGAATGCAAGTAGAACTTTTTCTCATGCACTAATGGGAAAATCACCTGGAAATAAATATCACAGCATAGAAAAACATTTTACCTATACATTGATACCAAACCTGTTAAAATCTGTTCACTTTAGCCATGTATATCGTTAGATAAACACTGTCTACTCTTGTATACTAATACAAAACATGGTTGGAAGAAGGTCAGAGTACGCCGTTGAAATACAGTCCTATATTAAGAATCGTTGTATTCTTGGTATACGGTGCAAAGACATTTTTGATGAAATGTGTTCTGTTTATGGGCATAATGAAATGTCTTTTCCGACAGTTTTTCGTTGGTGTAAGAAATTCAGTTGTGGGCTAGGCTCAACAGAAGATGCACCACATGATCGTCGGCCGAAAAGAGCAACATCTGCCAAGATGGTTGCTAGAGTGAAAGAAATAGTTGCTACCGATGCACTATACACCACTAGGCAAATAGCTAGTATGGTTGGCATGTCATTAGGAGCAGCACATACAACTCTGAAACGGGATTTGAAAATGAGAAAGATCTGTGCTAGATGGATTCCCCATCTGTTGACAGATGAGCAGAAAAAGACACGCGTTCAGTGTGCCAAGAAGTTGCTTAAAAAGTTTCCAAATTACAATGCACAGTCTTTCGCTAATGTCGTCACAGGTGACGAGACATGGGCTCACTTTTTTGAGCCATAACAAAAGATTCAGAACAAAATATGGGCAACAAAGTAAAGCAAAAGACCATGCATTGCAAAGCGGACCATGAGCGTCAAGAAGGTAATGTATGCCATATTCTTTTCAAATCAGGGCCCTGCTGTTCAGGTTGCTGTGCCTAAAGGCAAATCTGTAAATGCGAAGTTTTACAAGAATAAAGTTCTTCGAAAAGTGAAGAAATATTTCAAAGAACAAAGACCCGCAACTGGTTTGGCCAATGTCAGATTGCTATATGACAATGCGTCATCGCACAAGGCATTCATTGTGCAAGACTATCTGAAGCAGGAAAAGGTTGTTGAACTCCCTCACCCCTCGTATTCCCCTGACCTTGCCCCGTGTGACTTTTTTTTTGTTCCCGCGGCTGAAAAAATACCTTTCTGGTCGAAAATTTGTACAGCGCAAACACCTCGGTTCTGCAATACTCCAGTGCCTTCATAGTATACCTCGAAAAGACTACCAAAATGCATCCAATGATTGGATCAGAAGACTGTAAGTTTGTATATCTGTTAGAGGGGAATACTTTGAGGGGACAAAATAAATTTTTCATCGAAATCTATCACAGAATCATTTTTATGTGCTTAGTTGCATTCATATTTGAACAGTCCTCGTATTTAGAAAAATTTTGATATATGGCAATTTTTCTACAAATATGCCGAATACAACACTGTTGTTTAATGAACAGGGTTTCTACTGTGGACCCAAGGAACTGTGTTATAAAGAGATTGCAGTGCATAAATTTTAATGAAGCTGCCCTTATGATTCTTGCTAATTGTATTGCACGGCTTTTATTTTTACACATCTGACAAGCTCCAACTTCAAATTTTCAAATATCTGACATTGAAGCTAAAATCTCACATTTTTACATATATCTGACAAGGTATTATTAACACATTTCATCATATGACGTTGTTGATAAGCAGTGGATAATGTTGTGTAATAAAAAAATCATATGACCACACGTGTAATAACACTTTGGCGGGATTAAGTAACGTCATGATGACGTCCGTGTCAACAATGCTTTTTTTGTGAAAAAAAAAAGTGAAATTTAAAGGCGATAAAATCCAATTTAAAGTGGTCAAATGATAAACAGAATCTTACACTCGTGGTCATTTCATATGGAATTTATGAAACTCGCCAAAGCTCATTTCATAACTTTCATATGAAATGACCTCTCATGTAAGATCCTCTATTTAAGCTTTGGTTGTCAAACATATCTAGCATCACAATTTGACATTCTGAAGTAAAATGAGTCATATCTTAAAATAAAGTCAGCCCCTTCTGAAATCATAATGAATTTCTTTAGACATGCTCATAGTTTAGTCACTTTAAAGACATTTTTTTAAATCCATTTGAACTGAATGGTATCTTCCCCCTTATATCTAGCAAAAGTCCATTTCGAAATTTAGGGGTGTCAGGGTTGAACTTTCTGCAAACTGTGAAGACCCTGATCAGATGCCGCATTTTGCGGCATCTGATCAGGGCCTGCACTGTTTGCCATGGACCCATTTAGGCTTTTCCTGTATAAAACAGGTTAATATTCACATTTATCAGTGTCATCATCTGACCATATAATGTAACAAGAATTCAATGTTACTATGTTTTGCCTTTCAGTTTAGTTATTGAGATACGGCTGAACCTATGGCATATGTTGACAAATTGACAAACCAATGGAAATCAAACTTCTACAGTAGAAATCCTAAATGTTCGGCCCACTCTTTGGAATCATAGAAATTCTCCAAAAAGTTCAACAAATTTGTTTCAGTCGAAAATGTGCAGACGGAATGATAAACAGTATAGAACCTGATCAGAATGCTCCTGATCTAACGGCAAACAATGTAGACCCTGATCAGACAGTCAGATCTAGGTCTTGACTGTTTGAACAGCGCAGTAAAGACCCTGATCAGACTGCTCCTGATGTGGATCTTAACTGTTTGCTTAGGCCGACCTGTCCCAATAATTAGGGTCATTACGGTATATTGTGTCATGCTTGAAGCGGGTGTGACAAAAATGTCCCTCCGAGTTACCTCCCCTCTTCTGCTACATACCTGCCTGCAGGTAGATTTGGTATTTTTAGTTCTATATTGGGTTTCGGAGCAGGTTGTGGGACTGCTACTTCAACCTCGACTGGCTCAGCTGGGGCTGTTTTAATATCTAGTAGAATGTCACGTCCAAAGTTGCTTGTATAGAACTGTGGACAAAATGGCAAGACATCTGACAAATGGCGAAGACCTGGAAACACAAACAGTGCTGTTACATATATATGTATGTGTATACTCGTATATCGAGCCATTGGTGTTTGAAAGCATGTTATAATCAAAGCACTGACAGCACTGGTAGGTCAAATGTCTTTTGAGTGTAAATAGGAACTAGAATCACGAAGTCGATGGCACGCCATCGCATATCCCCACGCTTTTTTAAAGATACACCACTATATAAGTTCTCAATTGCAACTCCCACCCAATCTTAAGACCAAAATTCCGAAAGTGTCATGCACTCCTCAGACCAAAGACCTATCAGTTCCCAAAGTTTCATGTTTCTATCTGAAACGGCGTAGGAGGAGTTATCCGGTAATCGTTAAAAAGGGGGTTATGGGGGTGAAAATCCAAGTTTTTGACCTCTGCTGACCTCAAACCTGACCCTAGGGGTCAAATTTTGATTGTTATGTATTCTACTCATTATGCCGTTCGATTTGCTATGTCACATGACCAGGTTCTGAAAACTTTTATTTTTTACCCCCGGGGCACCCCACCCCCTGGCCTGGCCCCTAGGGGTAGGATCAAAATTCCGAAAGTGTCATGCACTCCTCAGACCAAAGACCTATCAGTTCCCAAAGTTTCATGTTTCTATCTGAAACGGCGTAGGAGGAGTTATCCGGTAATCGTTAAAAAGGGGGTTATGAGGGTGAAAATCCAAGTTTTTGACCTCTGGTGACCTCAAACCTGACCCTAGGGGTCAAATTTTGATTGTTATGTATTCTACTCATTATGCCGTTCGATTTGATATGTCACATGACCAGGTTCTGAAAACTTTGATATTTTACCCTCGGGGCACCCCACCCCCTGGCCTGGCCCCTAGGGGTAGGATCAAAATTCCGAAAGTGTCATGCACTCCTCAGACCAAAGACCTATCAGTTCCCAAAGTTTTAAGTTTCCAGTTGTAAAAGTGTGGGAGGAGTCGTCCGGTAAGACGGACGGACGGACGTACGCACGACGGAGACAATTACAATATCCCCACTTTTTCTTCGAAAAGCGTGGGGATAAAAATGGGGTTAGACTGTTTCTTTTAACTTTTAAATTCCTGTGCTGTAAGCAAATAGTGTAGACCCTGATCAGATGCAGCATTCTGTGGCTTCTGAACCCAGTCTATACTGTCTGCCAAACCCAACCAGATTCCACGCCAGATTCTATAGATAACCCTGTTATGCAACACTCTGACCTCACAGTGATAAGAAAAGGTCTGCTGTTTTCTATAAATAACCATTATCTGTGTCCCATGTTGTTTTCTATAAATAACCAGTATCTGTGTGTCACATGTTGTTTTCTATAAATAACCATTATCTGTGTCACATTTTTTTTTAGATTTGTCTGGATCCTGAGCCATCCACAGAGTGAAAGTTAACCCTTGACCTGCTGAATATTTATATATGCTACATCCACTACTGATTATCAGCCAATCAGATTACTTGATGCAAATTATTGCAACAAATTCACGAGCTGAATGACAAACAATGAAGATCCTGATCAGATGGCTTCTGAAGCCATCTGATCAGGATCTTCATTGTTTGAAAGATAAGACATATCCAGGCTCAGCAGGACAAGGGTTAAAATTTTGATAAGACTGTATGGAAGGGCATGCAGATTTACACCTCTGAAAACTTTTCATATTTGTGTGTTTGTGTGTCCCACCAACAACAAACATCGTAAGGGAGACGCAACCTCAGCTTAAAGACTACCGGGTAATCGGAAAGTCTGGAGAAGCATGGAATCAAACTCATGACCCCTGGTTTACAAGGCGAGCAACTTTAACACTACACCATGGAGGCTTCTACTTTTGCTGTGTCTTCATTCATTCAGAAGCATTTAGTTAATGAGCAGGGATACACAGGAAAGGCTTTGTTGCTTAGTTTTGAAGGTCACAGATTTCAATTTTTCCAGCTCTCATAATTTTTGGGATCATTCTTGATTTGTTTGTTGGCTAGTTTGGAGTTTAAGAGTCCAGTCAGCAGTATGAAGGCCATGTGATGGCCATTTTACTTTACTATTCCATTCCTTGGCAGGCTTATATGAAAAGGGGTTAACTTAAAACAGTATACATTCTTTCTGTAGAAACTGACAACTGCCCTTCTAGAATCAGCAGAATGGACAGACCATAATCAATTTCCACGAAATAATGTTGCATGACCTGGTATGGATCTAATCCAAAACAGTCTGATCACCAGAAACCAATTGTTCAAAACAAACAATATTATTAGTTAATATATTGTTAAAACTTTGATCAGTTAATATGGCATATATATGTCCTCATATCTGTGCTGAAAAAATGTGAGTAGCTACTCACCTTTTTCTGAAAAAAAAAAAAAAAAAAAAAACAGAGTATAAGATATTGCTTGCTAGAATCTTTAACATTGTGGCCACTGATGGTCTCATAAAGCTAATGAAAAATTTTAACAACTGGGCCCAGCTGGACATACATTTATGAGTCCGACTCAGTCAATGGGGCTGCTATATGATTGCCTGGAAACCACACAGCAGTTTAGCTAACAAGGATTTGTTTTTTTTACATTACAGCAACATCATTTCATATGAAATTTATGAAACTCATATAAATTTCATATGAAATGACCTCAAGAGTAAGATCCTTACTTGGATGATCTCTGAGTATTCTTCCTCCCTCCTTTGAATCTGTTTTCTCTATGGCATCCTAAAATAATATACATAGAAACAGATAAGGTGGGTACTTGGTGATAACTAAAAAAGTTATGCCAATTCTATATATAAAACCTATGATGTTGGTGTCTGCCCACACCCATCGGGGCTTGAAGAAACAGATAGGCTGCATGATTCTTCCACGCAGAGCTGAATTCGACCACACATGAGTACTGATTCTGACTGATATGATTTCCTTTTAGACCAACAAATTAAGGGAAATAACTAGCTTGAGTATTCTGCAAATCACTAGATTAGACCTGTTTTTGGCAAATACAAGCTATAACTTCAAATAAATGTTTTTTGATCATTTTTTTTCCTGGTTCAAATTGTAGAAAATGCAGTTGGGACTAAAATTAATTTGGCAATGGGAGTTATGTTCAGAAATCAATTTAGCGTCAAGAAAGTGAACAGGTTATCATTTCATATACGGTATCCTGTGAATTTATATTAACTCATACTACCTCGCCCCCGCCCATAGGGGCTTGAAGAAATATATGGGCTGCATGATGCTTCCACGCAGAGCTGAATCCGGCCTGCACACTAGTACTGGTAAACGGCTTAGAGGATCTAAGCATGTCCAGGAACCGCGGTGCAAGGTGGACCGTCCATGCTAATAAACCCTATTGGTTTCATTGGGCGACAGGGCTTGAGATGTCATTTCATCTCAATGTCGGGTAAAAGTCCCACAAAAATGGAAGCAACGTCTCCAAAATGACCTTTACAGTGTTGACAGGGACGTTAAACCACAAATCAAACAATAACTCATACTACCAGTTTTGTAGTATTTATCAACTTTTACTACCAGTTTATCATGGTCTTTTTCACACAGAAATCTGACAATATCTTCACTGACAATCATTAACTTCAAGGACAGTGTTGTAACAATACCAGACATAACAAAATAACAAAAGCTTTTGCCTAATGAATTTTGGCACTGCTTGTGATAGTCATTTGGATCTAGTTGTTCAAAGTATTACTATAACACCTGTGTTTTCATATCTCTAGAAGTAGCATTTTTTAGATGATTTTTTTTTACATTTTTCTTATTTCTACTTCAAACATAGATAGTATGTGTTTCTTAGAACTGCCAATGAGGCGGATCTTGTTTGTTTGTATTAAAGTTTAACGGCCCAATCAACACTATTTACATTATAGATCATTTCTGAGCCGGTCAGTTTACAATCCATACTTTTCCTGGGCGTGGTTAACCAGTACAGTGCACATTGTCGCCAGAAACTGACAACTGCCCTTTCTTGAATCAGCAGAAGGTAGAGAAGGACCGTAGAAAAGATTTCATGATCACAAACGAATGTTGCCGACCCCGGCAGGTATCGAACCCGCGTCCTCCTGATCACCAGCCAGACGCCCATCCTATTGAGCTACCAAGGCCAGCGTAATGAGGTGGTTCTAACAAACACATACAACCTATGTTTTTCAGCATAAATAAGGAAAATAATGTATACAACTGTAACCCCACTTTTCTCAATATAAAGTGGGGTTTACAGAGCTTGTTATGACATGGGCCTGTTAACCTGATAAAAATGTTAACTGTTCTAGCAAATACAACACACTGTATTTAATACAACAATATTTTTTCCAGAAAAATGTTAACAACTTTTGAACTTTTGTACTGGAAAGGCTACTCATTTTTTTTTTTCAGCAAAATATTAACGTACCATATTATGTCATTGTAACACGACTTTGGATATAACATGGTTTAAAGATTGTCCCAAAAATATGCAGATTATATAGAAAAATCATTTTATGAAAAATGTGAAGATAATATAGTCAAATGACCATAAATGGTCATTTTTCTACATAATCGATACATTTCTGTTTCGATATACAATGGTTGTCTAACTAACACAGTTTCTGCTTTGGGTCCCAACAAGTGTTATACAGAGGCTTTGGTATATTCAACAAATATCCCTCATATGTCAAGTATCCAAAACAAAATTAATTTATATTTTTCTTACCATTCTTGTAATAGACCGACTTGAATGATGATTTCAAAACACTTATCTTTGGTGAATGAATATACCTGCCAAATTTTTCTGCCATTTTTAAAAGGGAGTTAACTCTGGTGACTTCCTGTTTGCTTTCCTATAAACTGACCCTTCTCAAAAAGGGGTCCATTCTTAGAGAAAAGAATTTGCTGCTCTGCAGCAAATTCTTTCCTCTACGAGTGGACCCCTATTGATAAGGGGGACAAAAAAAACTTTTGGAAGAGTTGCCCCTCCTAAAGGTGTACACATTTGGAGCTGCCCCTCAAGTACAACATCCTACTGTTTTATACTTCCCAGTCCTGAGAGGGAAGTTAATGAAATGACATATTACAAGGATGAGGGACCAGGATGGACAACTTACAAATAAAAGCTGAATCCTATCTTTACAGTAGAAACAATTCTCCTCAGGCTCCCAGTCACTTACTTCTTTGCTCTCTAAACCTAGAAAATAAACGCATTTTAAACCTTGTCCTGCTGAGCCCGGATACCAGATGGCTTGATCAGGATCTTCATTGTTTGTCATTCAGCTCATGAATTTGTTGCAATAATTTGCATCAAGTAATCTGATTGGTTGATAATCAGTAGTGGGTGTGATATATATAAATATTCAGCAGGTCAAGCGTTAACCTACTTTTTACGAAATGGAATCTTCCACCTAATACAGAGAATACAGCAGGAGTCCCTTTTGAAATTAATGGATACCAGATTGTTTGCCAGTGACACTTTTGGAGTTTTGAATGGGTTAAAACATCCTTGATCTAAAAGTCTTTTTGTCCAAGTGAAATAACTTAATTTTAACCCCTCTAATTGAAGAACTCTCTAGATCAGACAATCTATTTTTCCTTTTTTTTTTCTTTTCTTTTTTTTTTTACAGACAGAAAAAAGGATTGATTTTTCAAGTGCCTAGAAAATGCAAGCCTAATTTCTTCTGAAAAAATAACCCATTGTATGCCGGAAAACCCCTAAAGTGGTACCTTGGCAAACAGTGCAGGCCCAGATCAGACGCCGCAGAACGTGGCGTCTAATCAGGGCCTGCACTATTTGCTAACATAAAAACAGAATTATGTTGTGGGTACTTTGTTCGTTTGATTTGAGGTTTAACTTCCCCGTCAACACTGTAAAGATCATTTTGGAGACGTTGCCTCCAATTTTGTGGGACTTTTACCCGACATTGAGATGAAATGACATCTCAAGCCCTGTTGCCCAATGAAACCAATAGGGTCTATAGGCATGGGCGGTCAGACTCACATCGTTTTGCCTGGCAGGCTTAGATCCTCTAAGTGGTTTACCAGTACTTGTGTGCCGTCAGTTTCAGCCCTGCGTGGAAGTATCATTGAGCCCTACTATTTCTTTAAGCCTCGATGGGCGGGGGTGGTAGATAAACTGATTAATGACTGGACTATTTGCAAATAGTGAAGGCCCTGAGCTGACAGAAGCCAAGTCTGATCTGGGCCTGCACTCTTTGCCAGTGACACTTTTGGAGTTTTCCTGTACTGAATGGGTTAACCCTTGTTCTGCTGAATATTTAAATATGCCACACCCACTACTGATTAACAACCAATCAGATTACTTGATGCAAATTATTGCAACAAATTCACAATCTAAATGACAAACAATGAAGTTCCAGATCAGATGGCTTCTGAAGAAGCCATCTGATCTGGATCTTTATTGTTCGGAAATAAGGCATATCCGAGCAAAGCAGGACAAGGGTTAAAACATCCTTGATCTAAAAGTATTTTCGTCCATAAGTGAAATCACTAAATTTTAACCCCTCTAATTGAAGAACATTCTAGATCAGACAATCTATTTTTCTTTTTCTTTTTTTCTTTTTTATACAGACAAAAAAAAAAGGATTGATATTTCAAGTGCCTAGAAAACGCAAGCCTAATTTCCTCTGAAAAATAACCCATTGTATGCGGGGAAACCTCTAAAGGGGTACCTTGGCAAACAGTTTTGTTTTGTTTGGTTTGATGTTTAACATCCCCATCAACACTATAAAGGTCATTTTGGAGATTTTGTGGGACTTTTACCCTACATTGAGAGGAAATGACATCTCAAGCCCTGTCGCCCAATGAAACCAATAGGGTTTATAAGCATGGACAGTCCGACTCGCAATGCTTTGCCTGGGCAGGCTTAGATCCTCTAAGCTGTTTACCAATACTCCTGTGCAGTTGGATTCAGCTCTGCGCGGAAGCATCATGCAGCCCATTTATTTCTTCAAGCCCCAATGGGCAGGGGTAGATTGGCAAACAGTGCAAGCCCAGATCAGACGCCGCAGAAGGAGGCCTCTGATCAGGGCCTGCACTATTTGCTAACAGAATTTTGCGTCAAAAATAGAACAAGATAGCCCAATGGCCATATATCTCTCACCTGTGTACCAGAAAATCATTAATGATGCTTTACGAATGACCATCTGGGCTTGAAGAAATAGAATGGGGTATATGGTGCTTCTATGCAGAGCTGGAACCGACCACACATGAGTACTGGTAAACAGCTTAGAGGTCCTAAGACTGCCCAGGAAAAGTGATGCCAGTTGGACTGTCCATGCATAATGACCCTATTGGTTTCATTGGGTGGCAGGGCTTAAGATGTAATTTCATCTCAATGTCAGGCAAAAGTCCTACAAAACTGGAAGCAATGTCTCCAAAACTGTGCTGACAGGGACATTAAACCTACACTGTTCTGACAGGGATCTTAAACCTTAAATCAATCAAAAATCTAGACCCTGTGGTTTCAGAGAAGATTTTTGAAGCTAATCCATTATAAGTCTATGGGAGCTATGTTTTGGAGCCCTGGGGCATGGCCAATTCAGACTCCAGGGGCATGGTTGGCAGGATTTATGTAGCAGACCACTTGACATTGCTACATACTAAATATCTAAGCTCTGCATTGGGCCTTATGGTTTCAGAGAAGATTTTTGAAGTTTTTTCCAGTATAAGTCTATAGGAGCTAAAGAGCCTAGGGGCTTGGCCAATTTTGACCCAAAGGGCATGGTTGGCAAGATTTATGTAGGTGACCATTTTATTTTGCTACATATAATAAATATCTAAGGTCTGTACTTCATGGTTTCAGAGAAGAAGATTTTTGAAGCTTTTTTTCCCATGATAAGTTTATTGGTGTTAAGGGATCACAGGATTTGGTCAATCTGCACCCCAGGGGCATGACTGGCAGGATTCATGTAGGCGGCCACTCGACATTGCTGCATGCTAAATACTTAAGCTCTGGGCCTTATGGTTTCAGAGAAGAATTTTTTTTTTCATTTTAAGGTGTTTTTTTTTTCCATTTTAAGTCTATGGAAGCTAATGGGCCATGGGCGTGGCCGATTTGACCCAAGGGACATGGTTGGCAGGATTTATTAAGGTGACCATTTCATGTTGCTACATACGTGTACTAAATATCTAAGCTCTGGGACAAACAGTTTCAGAGGAGAAGATTTCTGAAGTTTTTCTTTTCCATTATAAGTCTAAGTGAGCTAATTGGCCCATGGGCGTGGCCATTTTTGACCCCAGAGGCATGGTTGGCAGGATTCATGTAGGTGACCACTTGACATTGCTACATGCTATATATTTAAGCTCTGGGCCCTGTGGTTTCAGAGAAGAAGATTTTTGGAGTTTTTCCAATTATAAGTCTATGAGAGCTAAAGAGCCCTGGGGTGTGGCCAATTTGGATCCCAGGGGGCATAATTGGCAGGATTTGTGTAGGTGGCCATTTGACGCAATTACATACTAAATATCTAAGCTCTGGGCCTTATGGTTTCAGAGCAGAAGATTTTTGAAGTGTTTTTCCATTATACGTCTATGGAAGCTGATGGATCAGCTAGGGCATGGCCAATTTTGACCCCAGGGGCAGGGTTGGCAGGATTTATGTAGGTGACTATTTTATGTTGTTAGATACTAAATATCTAAGCTCTGTGCTTCATAGTTTCAGAGAAGAAGATTTTTGAAGCTTTTTTCAATTATGAGTCTATAGGGATTAAGGGGCCCCAGGGTGTGGCCCATTTGGACCCCAGGGGCATGATTGGCAGGATTTATACAGGTGACCACTTGCCGTTGCTACATGCTAAATATCTAAGGTCTGGGCCCTGTGGTTTCAGAGAAGATTTTTGAAGTTTTTCCCCTTATAAGTCTATGGGAGCAGATGAGCCCTGGCGCATGGCCAATTTTGGCCCTAGGGGTATGGTTAGCAGGATTTATGTAGGTGACTATTTTATGTTGCTACATACTAAATATCTAAGCACTGTGCTTCATGACTTCAAAGAAGAAGATTTTTGAAGCTTTTTTTTTTCAATATAGGTGTATGGGAGCTAAGGGGCCCCAGGGTGTGGCCAATTTGGACCCCAGGGGCATGGTTGGCAGGATTTATGTAGGTGACCACTTGACGTTGCTACATGCTATATATATATATATATGTTTAGCTCTGGGCCCTATGGTTTCAGAGAAGAAGATTTTTGGAGTTTTTCCAATTGTAAGTCTATGAGAGCTAAAGAGCCCTAGGGTGTGGCCAATTTGGATCCCATGGGGCGTAATTGGCAGGATTTATGTAGGTGGCCACTTGACATTATTACATACTAAATATCTAAGCTCTGGGCCTTATGGTTCCATTATAAGTCTATGGGAGGGGCCAAAATTTTCTAAGGGTCATAACTGAAAAATAAAATCAGTTTTTTTCTTCAAACATTACAAAAACACACCTATATAATTTTGAGCCCCTTGAACCCCACTTTGAGATTGTAAAACTGGGCTTTACAGTGGTATACCTTATTTTTCTTATTTCTGCTCTAAAATATAGATTATGGGTACGCGCTAGAACCGCCTCATCGAGGGGGTTCTAACGAGTACCCACAATGTATATTTTGAGCAGAAATAAAAAACTATCACAATTTTTCATCTTAAAATTTTCGTGTTTTTTTTCAGCGGTTAAGTTTACAATGCATTTGTATAGGCGTGTTTTCGATATGATTTGACCTGGTCACCTACTCATCATTCTCTATCAAGCATTTCCCTATGCCAAAATGTCCATAAAGGGGAATAATTTGGTTAAATTTCTATATAATTATACCATAATTTAATCAGATCATCTTTCATTAGGTTCCAAACTGCCTGCAAAATTTCAAGAGCCTAGGCCCTGCCGTTCTTGAATTATTTTGCTTACAAGCTTTTTTCCCTGTGTTAAAATGCTATTATATCATAAGTCCAAACAGAAATGCGTCCATAGGACACCGATGCCCCCGCCTGAAAAGATGTCTATGTTCGTATTAATCCATAGGAAGTTATTGTTTAACTTTAAGTTTTGGACCCTTTTTTTCACATTTGACCTCACAGTATGACCTTGACCTTGGAGGTAAAGACCTTGGTTCTGTGTGACTGTGAGGCAGATTGTCTCATGATGGCCAACATTTCTGCCAAGTAATTTCAAAATCCATCCAGAGATAAGAAAGTTATTGACTGCGTTTATGTTTCGGACGGATGGACGGATGAAGGAATGGACGGACAGACAGGGGCAATACTATTATGCCCTTACACTTTTCTTCGAATGGCGGGGGCATAAAAAGGGGCAATATTTGGTAAAATTTTCATAAAATCATACCATCAGCTTCATATTGGTTCCAAATAGCCTGCAAAATTTTAGCCCAAGTGGTTCTTGCTTACAATCTTTTCCTATGCCAAAATGCCCAAGTCCACAAAGCGACATAATTTGGAAATTATACCAGAATTTAATCAGATCATCTTCACATTGGTTCTAAACAGCCTAAAAATTTCAAGAGCCTAGTCCATGTGGTTCTTGAGATATTTTTTTGCTAACAAGCTTTCCCTATGCCATAATACCTATGTCCGCAAAAGGGCATAATTTGATCAATTTTTCATAAAACTATACCAAAATTTAATCAGATCATCTTCACATTGGTTCCAAACAGCCTGCAAAATTGCAAGAGCCTAGCCCATGTGGTTCATATTTTGCTTATGTCAAAACGCCTAATTCTACAAAGGGGCATAACTAAGTCATTTTTTTTCATAAAATTACACCAAATTTAATCAGGCCATCTTCACACAGGTTCCAAACAGCCTGCAAAATTTGAACTATACTGAACGTCGGTATAAAGAGAGTTGACTGTAAGGCTGACACGATTAATCGTATAATCGATTAATCAATCGATAAATTCAACAAAAATGATTATCGTTTCTGATTTGCTGTTAATCGATTACTTGATAGGTACAATTTACTACCCAAAGTTATGCCTAAAATAGCTGGATGAGTGGCAAACAGTGCAGACCCTGATGAGACGCCGCATTCTGCGGCGTCTCATCTGGGTCTACACTGTTTGCTCAGGCCTGTCTGTTCAAATATACATATGGTAAAGTGCAACATCTAGTAAAGGTCATGCTCAGAAGGAAGCCAGACAGGTAAAATTATGACAAAAACCTTAGCGATTACTAATCGATTATCGATCGCAATGACAGGACTGATAATCGATTATCTTTTCAGCTCCGATTAGCCAGCCCTAGTTGACTGTAATACTTACAATTAAATGGTTCTAACAGTTTTCTAACTTTCTTTCTTCCTCCAAGCTCTGCTGCAACGGACTCTAAACCTGCAGAATACCAAATAGGGCAATGAATAGCCTATTTTCAAAGGCTGCACCACTTTCCAAAGTTGTTAACCCTTGTCCTGCTGAATATTCAAATATGCCACATCCACTACTGATTATCAACCAATCAAATTACTTGATGCAAATTATTGAAACAAATTCACAATCGGAATTACAAACATTGTAGATCCTGATCAGATGGCTTCTTCAGAAGCCATCTGATCTGGATCTACATTGTTTGAAAGGTAAGGCATATCCGGGCTCAGCAGGACAAGGGTTAATAATTGGATTTATCCTATATATGGAAATAGTGACTCCGAATAAGCAAATGATTTTCTTTTAACCCATTTTGTATTGGAAACCACAAATGGGTAAATGGCAAAGAGTGCCTGCCCAAATCAGAAGCTGCAGAATCTGGAGTCTGAACAGGGCAAAAGTTCATCCATTTTCACAATAAACTTACAAAGTGACACACCTAAATTTGGAAATGGATGGAGGATTCCATTTGGTACAAAATGGATTAAAATATTCCATTTGATCAATCAATATAACTAAGAGTACCTGTATATAGACACCTGTAATTATAACTTTTCCTTCAGCATGAAGCACTTGCTACCGGTATTCATATACATGTACACATGAATGAGTAGACTTTTCCAGCCCTGCGAGGCTGAAACCAGTTTCAAATGATATTGAGTTGTTATGCATAAGAATTTATTTTTCTGATTCCCACTTGCACCCCACTGTGACCTAATAGTGCTATAAATATCTTGTTAATCTTCTTATAGAAGATTCTAGAAAACTGAGTCACAGATTAATTTCATTTTTGTAAACAACATGTTTACAAGGAAAAGTACTTCAGAACCTTCCAGAAAGTTCAGGTTGCATTATTTTTAGAAAATTACCTCATCTTATTCCACAGCCCTCTGGAATGTTCTAGAGAAATCTTAGGGTCTATAAAAGAGCTTGATTTTTCTCACTGAGGGAGACTTTGGAGTTTGATGTTTGGGCATTTAAGAAAAGTTATTTATAAATTCTGTGTGGGATTGTTAAAGGATATTACTTTTCATTTTGGACTGTGAATTCTGTGGGATCAAGGAAAATAGATTCATTCAGGATATTTCATAACAGAGCTAAGTACATTTAATTTTCTTACTTCTACAGGTTAAAGTTAACTTGTAAATAAATTTTGTTAAAATTTTCCAAAAGGCTTGTTTGCTTTTTCTTTCTGCTACGCCTGGCTCGTAACAGAAATTGGGGGCTCGTCCGGGATAAACCATTTCGAGCATTTTAAAACCGACATTTCATGTGACGGCAGGTAATTGTCATTTCTTGTCAAATATAGACTTGGCAGTTGCTTCACAGGATTGGTGTTTCCCTATAGGCATATGGGGGATTGTCATTTCATGTGAATGTCATTTCAGGTGAAATAGTACTTGTCATTTCATGTGAAATTCTTATTGGGCTTGTCATTTCAAAAAAAAAAAAAAAAAATATATATATATATATAAAACTTGTCAAATTAACCTCAATCTTTATTACCCTAATTACTTAATAAAACATACAAAAAGCAAACATGTCGTTTGATTTGAGAAGCTTTTTGGCTCAGCCTACTCAGGAGTTGTTTAATCTGGCCAAAAGGACAGATTTGTTAGATATTGCTTCCCATTATGGGGTTACTGCTGTCAAAACAAGCATGAAGAAGCATGAAATTAAGAATATTTTGGTACAGTTTTTTGTTGATGAAGAACTTTTCGATCCATCTGCTTTGTCTCTCATTATGGTTTCACATACTGAATTACAAATGAGACAAATTGAAATAGGAAAGCAAATTGAATTAGAAAAGTTAAGATTAGAGATGGAAGAACGAGGCAAAGAAAAAGAAAGAGAAATGCAGAGACAAATGCAGATGGAAAGATTAGAAATGGAAGAACGTGTTCGAAAAGAAAAAATAGAACAGGAAGAAAAAAATAGAGAAATGGAAGAAAGGGAGAGGGAAAAACAAAGAGAAATGGAAGAAAGAGAGAGGGAAAAACAAAGAGAAATGGAGGAACGGATTGAGTTAGAAAAGGAAAAAATGAGATATAGTATTGAAGAAAAAGAAAGGGAAAGGCAATTTCAATTAAGGCTGAAAGAAATGGAACTCCAGGGTCAAGATAGGGTGAAACATACCCCTGTTTTTGACTCTGGTAGTTACTTTGATGCAACAAAGCACATCAGATTAGTTCCACCATTTCAGGAAAAAGAGGTAGATAAGTATTTTTTGCATTTCGAAAAAGTTGCAGAAAATTTAAAATGGCCAAAAGAGCATTGGACCTTACTTTTGCAAAGCGTTGTTGTCGGAAAGGCTCGAGACATTTACACTCAGCTGACTGTCGAGCAAAGCTCAGACTATGATTTGATTAAGGAGCTTATTCTTAAGGCATATGAATTGGTCCCTGAAGCTTACAGGCAAAAATTTAGGAATTGTAAAAAAGAAATTTCCCAGACCCATATAGAATTTGCTCGAACCAAAGAACAGCTATTTGATAGGTGGTGTTCTTCTAAAAAGGTAGGCTCTGATCATGACAAACTTAGACAGCTTGTCCTTGTTGAAGAGTTCAAACGGTGCATAAATTCAGACATTAAATCTTTTCTCGATGAAAGACAGGTTGAAACTTTGGAGGAAGCTTCTCGTTTGGCAGATGATTATGCTTTGACTCATAAAGTCTCATTTGTGAACAGGCCTTATCCTCGAAAACCTTATAATCCACAGACAGGTCCAAGATTCTATCCCAGTAATCCTTCTGGTAGTTATAGCCATACATCTAGTACTATGCCCAAACTTTCTGGTGAAAATAAAAGCCAGAATCCGTCCAAACCTTCTGGTGAAAACAAAAGCCAGAATTTTTCCAAACCTTCTGGTGAAAACAAAGACCAGAATCCCTTATCTCAATCTCAAGTAGTGTGTTATTATTGTAAAAATACAGGTCATTTGATCTCTGAGTGTTTAAAATTAAAGCGAAGGAAAGAAAGAGAAAGACAAGAGGAACTTAAGCCTACAGGCTTGACTTCTATAAGGCCAAAACCACAGTCTTGTGTAAGGGAGGAAACTCTTTCTGATACCAAATTATCTGAGACTGATACAGTTATGGAGTGTTATGAACCATTCTTATCAGATGGTTTTGTGTCACTAAATGGTGACAGTTATGCCCATCCTACCCCTATTAAAATCTTACGAGATACCGGAGCTTCTCAATCTCTTATTCTAGCAGATACTCTGCCTTTTTCTGAGAAGACTTCTTTGGGCCAAAGTGTCCTTATTCAGGGTGTGGAATGTGGATTTGTTAATGTTCCCCTCCATAACGTTTATTTGTCATCAGACTTGGCATCCGGTTCAGTGGCTGTTGGTATTAGACCTTCTTTACCTTTTAAAGGTGTTCATTTGTTGCTAGGCAATGACTTAGCTGGAGATAAGGTTGTGGTAAACCCACTTTTGACTACTAATCCTTGCATAGACCAACCGCCTGATCCCATTGAGCAGGAAATTCCTGATCTTTATCCGTCTTGTGCAGTCACAAGGGCTATGGCACGTAAGGCCAAGCAAACTGATGGGAAACAGGATTTTGATTTAACTGATACCTTTTTGGGTCAGTCTTTTAATGACGAGATAACAAGGTCTCTGTCTTCAAGCCTGCCTGATAAGCAGACAGATTTTCATGACAATAAGTCATCTTTAGATCTAGGCCATGACAAAATGTCCGGGTCTCAACTAGCTATAGAACAGCACAAGGATCCTGAAATTTCGCCTTTGTTTGAAAGGGCCTTAGATGAGCAGGAAGTATCTCAGGTCCCAGTCTGTTATTATGTCAAAAATGACATTCTTATGAGAAAATGGCGTCCACCAGATGTCTCAGCAGAAGACGAGTGGACTGTCAACCATCAGATAGTGGTTCCACGGGTTTACCGTTCCCAAATATTAAACTTGGCACATGAAACTCCCATGTCAGGACATTTAGGTGTAAATAAAACCTATCACAAGATTCTTAATCATTTTTACTGGCCTGGGTTAAAATCAGATGTTTCTCAGCATTGTAGGTCCTGCCATACATGCCAAATGGTAGGAAAACCCAATCAGACTATACCTAAGGCTCATTTGCAGCCTATACATGCTTTTGATGAACCTTTCAGTCGAATAGTTATAGACTGTGTGGGTCCCTTGCCCAGAACTAAGTCAGGCTGTGAATATCTTTTGACTATTATGTGTGCTTCCACACGTTTTCCTGAAGCCATTCCCTTAAGAAATATCAAAACTAAGACAATCGTCAAGGCCTTAGTGAAGTTTTTCACATTTGTTGGGCTTCCTAAATCTATTCAGTCAGACCAAGGCTCAAATTTTATGTCTGGAATATTTCAACAAGTAATGCATGAACTTGGCATTGTACAGTATAAGTCATCGGCCTATCATCCTGAAAGTCAAGGCGCCCTTGAAAGATTCCATCAAACATTGAAAAACATGATAAGATCATATTGCTTTGACACAGAAAAGGATTGGGATGAAGGCATCCATCTCCTTTTATTTGCTGTTAGAGAATCTGTGCAAGAATCTCTTGGCTTCAGTCCATTTGAATTAGTATTTGGCCATACTGTTCGTGGTCCTCTGAAACTACTCAAAGAGAAATTTCTCTCCAATGATGACACCTCCCTGAATTTACTTCAGTATGTGTCTGATTTCAAAACTAGACTTTCAAAAGCTTGTGAGGCTGCTCGGACCAATCTTCAGTCAGCCCAAAGGAAAATGAAACAGCTATATGACATAGGGACAAAAGAAAGGAATTTTAAACCAGGTGATAAGGTACTAGCTCTTTTGCCTATTCCAGGAAAATCGTTGCAGGCCAGGTATTATGGTCCATACACTGTAGACAAAAAGATCAGTGACGTAAATTACATAATAAACACTCCTGGGAGGCGCAAGCTAAAGCAGCTATGTCATATTAACATGCTTAAGGAATACATAGATAGGGACAATACATCTTTAACATCAGTCAATCTAGTTAGCTCTGTACCACTTAATTCATGTGACAATGACTGTGAGGATATTAATTCAGTGAAGTCGGATCCCACATCATCAAAACTTCAGAATTCTGACATTCTACGGAATCTTGACCAGAAACTGTCACATCTAGAGCCAAATCAGCGGAATGAACTGAAACAGCTGATTTTTGAATATGAACACTTATTTCCTGACATTCCAACACGGACAGACAAAATATTTCACGATGTGGACATAAATGGGTCTAAACCTGTAAAACAACACCCATACAGGATGAATCCTGTGAAACAGAAAAATCTTAAAGAAGAAATTCAGTATTTGCTGGACAATGACTGGAATGGAGTTCTCCTAGTATTCTTATACCAGAACAAGAAAGGACAAAAATGTTTATAGACTCTTAGAAGGATTAATTCTCGAACATAGACAGATGCAGAGCAAGAATCAGTCTGCAACATTTCGAAGTTTATCTTACCCCTACTACTGCACCGATTGTTGTTTTCAGTGATCACAATCCACTGACTTTCATACATAAAATGAAAAACAAAAATCAGCGGTTGCTCAGGTGGAGTCTTATGCTACAAGAGTATAATTTAGACATAAGACATATCAGAGGGAGAGATAACATTATCCCTGATGCCCTTTCAAGAGCTTGAGCAGTGTCAGGAGTTGTGTTTTTCTTTCCTATTAAAGTGGATTGTAGATACATGTAATTTTATATGCTATGCTCAATATTTTATTATTCTTAAAGCAAAAGAAAGCTTTATTACATAAATCTTTCTTTTCCTCGAAGAGGGGGAGTGTTATGCATAAGAATTTATTTTTCTGATTCCCACTTGCACCCCACTGTGACCTAATAGTGCTATAAATATCTTGTTAATCTTCTTATAGAAGATTCTAGAAAACTGAGTCACAGATTAATTTCATTTTTGTAAACAACATGTTTACAAGGAAAAGTACTTCAGAACCTTCCAGAAAGTTCAGGTTGCATTATTTTTAGAAAATTACCTCATCTTATTCCACAGCCCTCTGGAATGTTCTAGAGAAATCTTAGGGTCTATAAAAGAGCTTGATTTTTCTCACTGAGGGAGACTTTGGAGTTTGATGTTTGGGCATTTAAGAAAAGTTATTTATAAATTCTGTGTGGGATTGTTAAAGGATATTACTTTTCATTTTGGACTGTGAATTCTGTGGGATCAAGGAAAATAGATTCATTCAGGATATTTCATAACAGAGCTAAGTACATTTAATTTTCTTACTTCTACAGGTTAAAGTTAACTTGTAAATAAATTTTGTTAAAATTTTCCAAAAGGCTTGTTTGCTTTTTCTTTCTGCTACGCCTGGCTCGTAACAGAGTGTACTGGAAAACAAACTGAACCCTTGACCTACTGAATATTTAAATATGCCACACCTACTACCAATTATCAACCAATCAGATTACTTGATGCAAATTTTTATAACAAATTCACAATCTGAATGACAAACAATGTAGATCCTGATCAGATGGCTTCTTCCTGATCAGAACAGCCCAGTCAACACTATTTTAGGTCATTTTTGAGCCGGTCAGTTTACCTATCCACACTTTCCTGGGCAGGCTTATATGTAAGCGGTTAACCAGTGCAGTGCACATTCTTTCGCCAGAAACTGACAGCTGCCCTCCTTGAATCAACAGAAGGGAGAGAATGACCATAGAAAAGATTTCATAATCAATCTCCACAAAAGAATGTTGCCGACCCCGGCAGGTGTCGAACCCGCATCCTCCTAAGCTACCAAGGCCGGCTCTTGTTTAGTATATTAACACCCAAGATGTAAAGGCGTACTCAAGATGGAACTGAACAATTGTTTTAAAAGCCAGAATGAAAAAGCTCAGATCCCAGAATATGTTAACCCTTCTCTTGCTGAATATTCAGTTTAGCCACACCATTTCTGACTTTGAACCAATCAGATTACTTGATGTAATTCCTACAAATTCATAAACTGAATGTCAAACAGTGCAGATCCTGATCAGATGGCTGAAGAAGCCATCTGATCTGGATCTATACTGTTTCCAAAGAAAACAAGTGAATAGCATGATAAGAGTTAACACCTAAATACTGGACATTCTCAGCGAAATCCAGCCCTGCTAAAAACATGGCACTGCAGGGTCAAAAGGACAGTAAAAGACCAGCTTCTTTACCCAGCAACCCCTGGGACAATGAAAACAATGAAAAATAAGAAATGTGTCAATAAAAAATCTTTTTTCCTGGCAACTGACAAGTGCCTTTCTTGAAACAACAGACAGAAGAGAAAGACCGTAGAAAAGATTCCATGAAAAAGAATGTTGCAGTCACTAGCAGATATCAAACCCACTATCTTATATAAGCAATTTAGATATCTTCAATGGTATATCAAATACCATATAAAAACTAGAGGGAACCAGTGCTTCAGCTGAAGTGCACGACCCGCCGGATGCTTTTAGCTTTATGAGTGTTACCATATATGGGTATGGCGGCCATTTTGGTCATGTGACCTGGACTTAAAACGGTTCCCCCAATAAATGCACCTTATCGTAAGGAGCAAAAATATATCTTATACTTTAGTACTGTATTCTGAATCGTTTGCAGGATAAAATGCATTCTCACTTTTCCAATACAAAAGCATATGTGTCAAAGTTTGACCTAGGCACAAAGAAGGTCAAGGTCAACCCAGGGTCACCATTTAAGCAATTCATGATGTCCCAGATGCTATTTATCAAGTTTCGTGGAAATCTGCCCAGTGGTTCTGGAGAAGACTATTTTTGAAGGGTTTTTACCATATATGACTTGGTGGCCATTTTGGTCATGTGACCTGGACCCCATGAGCAAATTTTGATTTCCCCCATCCCATAATGGCTCCATATGAAATTTGAATTCAATCGGCCCAACGGTTTCCGAGGAGAAGAAGTTCGAAAATTTTCACATTTTTTGCCTCGGCGAGGCTATACTAAATGGAATGTAATATTTCGCAAGTTCATTGGTTAGATCTCATTGATATCTATCAGTATGCCAAAAATTGTTTATATATTCCAACAAAAGCATAGGTGTCAAAGTTTGACCAAGGCACAAAGAAGGTCAAGGTCAACCCAGGGTCACCATTTTAGCAATTTATGATGGGCCTACGCCCCAGATGCTATTTATTAAGTTTCATGGAAATCTGCCAAGTGGTTCCGGAGAAGACTATTTTTGAAGGGTTTTTACCATATATGGCTTGGCGGCCATTTTGGTCATGTGACCTGGACCCCATGAGCAAATTTTGGTTTCCCCAATCCCATAGAGGCTCCATATGAAATTTGACTTCAATCGGTCCAACGGTTTCCGAGGAGAAGCAGTTCGAAAATTTTCACATTTTTCGCCTCGGCGAGGCAATACTAAATGGAATGTAATATTACGCAAGTTCATTGGTTAGATCTCATTGATATCTATCAGTATGCCAAAAATTGTTTAAATATTCCAAGCGGTTAAGTCACTATCACCAATTTTCACAAACGGGTTACGGACGGAGAGACAGACAGACCATATATGGCTTGGCGGCCATTTTGGTCATGTGACCTGGACCCCATGAGCAAATTTTGGTTTCCCCAATCCCATAGAGGCTCCATATGAAATTTGACTTCAATCGGTCCAACGGTTTCCGAGGAGAAGCAGTTCGAAAATTTTCACATTTTTCGCCTCGGCGAGACTATACTAAATGGAATGTAATATTTCCCAAGTTCATTGGTTAGATCTCATTGATATCTATCAGTATGCCAAAAATTGTTTAAATATTCCAAGCGGTTAAGTCACTATCACCAATTTTCACAAACGGGTTACGGACGGACAGACAGACTGACAGAATGACATGGTGATTTTAGGGCACTCTTAGAAATCAACCGACTTCAGTCGGTCGCTTATTCTGCGGGTCGTGCAATAGGAAGACTTTATGCAATTCAGTTTGTGGATTATATAATATCTGATATCTTACCATGCTTTTAAAGATATCAAAAGTAGACATCTTATTAGGGCTGACTATCGAGGCCAATTTTGACTATCGTGATAGTATTGCTATCGTGAAAACTACTATCACGATACTATCACTATCGCAGCATACTATCACGATACTTTCGTGATACTATTGGGTACTGTTATAAATCATTCATAGATGTTAATATCACTCACATAAAAATGGCTAAGTGTGACAGAACGAGATAGGAAAATTGCAACGGCCTAAAATCGTATGTTTATTGTGTGTTTCAATATCAGCATTCCTTCTGGGCTATTTCAGAAAAAACATGGGGAGACGGCTCTTTATATATCCCCACCACCTACAGAAAGGCCCACTGCCTAAAAAATAGCTTGCTGCTTCCAGCATATATGCCTGTCAGTGATGGTTATCATAGCTTTAATACCTATACACATACACCTTTGCAGTGTTTGAGATTTTCTGCTTGTGGAAGATCGCAGGCTGATCTGAGCCTTCACGTCGCACAGGCACATGCTGATCGAGTGATCGTTCTTCGATTGTTTGATGTTTGTAACCTGTACTAAATTAATCTGTGGATTCAGTTAATTAGGTAACCCGATTAATCATTGCATAGTATTACGTAATCACAGCAAGACATAAGGGCGACATGGATCTAACAAACTGCATTAAAACTTGAATTTATTTTTTATTTGAAGTTAGCATCAAAAGCTAGACTATCAAAATAGAAGTAAAGCAATGATCAAGTCGGTGTTTCCATTTAGCAATATGCAGTGTTTTTGTTACCTGCAAGTCCTGCTTCAGATACTCATAATACTCATTAGCTATCGTGTTTGTCGGATGCAAAAAGAGTCACATATATATACAACAAGTTAAACTGCATTAAACCGTCGTTTATTATACATTTACCTATGTGAACGAGTCAGCACACAGCAAAAACAAACATTTCTTCATATTTCTTCATACAAAAGATCAGCTTGTGCATCTTGCAAATGTCTTCAAAACTGAACAGGGAAATGACGTGTGTCCCAGAAGCCATACTACGGAAGGCTAATACAAACAGCAAACATTTAAATCTGACTGCGCAGGCTGATCTGAGCCTTCACGTCACACAGGTTTCATTGTCATGTTTTCAAAAAGTTGCATGCAAAAACCGTGTGATCAGTGACGCGCAAAAATGATGGCGGGACAAATTCATCGTCATGAGAAATTCACCACACAGCAAAAAAAAAACATGATACACGTGCGACCAGCGAAGACTCAGATCATCATGCACATATGCGAAGGTTTATCAGTCTGTCCTGATTACAGCTGCATGCATATCCTATTAAGCAAACATACTTGTGTCATTACACAACATTACATGGATATTTTCAAAGTCTATCCAAGAAAAAGAACTATCGAAACTATCAATAGTTGAATGAACTATCGGCGATAGTTATTGATAGTCCAAAGTGCTATCGATGCATTGCTATCGAGGCAGTCGCTATCGCCATGCATCACTATCGATGCATCATTACACCCCTACATCTTATATAGGAGATAAGATATATTATATAATGTATCAGATATATCTTCTTCTATAGATGCTCAAACAGGTATCTGATTATATACAAATATAAATAAGAGATGTTCTAGAAGGTATATTTTATATTAGATATCTTATATACATACATGCAAAAGAGATATATCGGGTATTATGGGATGCTGTTTTACTATTTAATACAATTCTGAGATATCTATACTTTTAATACAGATATCTATAAATCAAATTATAGATATCTATAATTAACATTATTGATATCTATAATTATAAATATTTTGATATCATAAAATGTTTTGTTCGTTTGTATGTATTGGAGTTTAATGGCCCAGTCAACACGATTTTAGGTAATCAATGATATGCAATACATATTTCTTGATATCTATAAATTTGTTAAATGATATCCATTATTCCTTAGCATAAATAGATATCTAAAAATCAAATTGTAGATATCATTTAAAGGCTAAAATTATAGATATCACAATTTTCAATAATGGATATCAGAAAGTATATTATCGGTATCAATAAATGTTATTATTAATATCCTAAAATGTTCTTCAATATTTGATATCTATATATCGAAAAATAGATATCTCCTTTAACATGTTATAAATATCATAAAATAAATAATAGATATGTAATATTATTTATAGATATCTAATAATAATTATTGATATCCTTTATTTTTATTATAGATATCTATAAATCAAGTTATAGATATCTATAATTAACAGTATTGATATCTATAATTATCAGTATTTTTGATATCATAAAATGTAATCTATGATAAGTAATATATATTTCTTGATATCTATAAATTTATTTTATGATATCCATTATTCCTTTTATATATCAGTATATAGATATCTAAAAATCAAATTATAGATATCATTTAAAAGATTTAATTCTAGATATCACAACTTTCAATAATGAATATCATAAAATATATTATGGATATCAATAAATGTAATTATTGATACACGTAATCTAAAATGTTCTTCAACATTTCATATCTATATAGCGATTAACAGATATCTATAATTGAAATTATAGATATCCCTTAACTTATTGTGGATATCATAAAATAAATAATATATATCTAATATCATTTATAGATATAGTTAAACAGCACCTCATATGATATACTATATAAGATATATCTAATATAACATATAGGATATCTGAATTAATAATTTAGTTATCTTAAAGTGCATTTAACATATCTTACTGGTGACTATAAGATACCTTATTTGCTATATCAGATATACTTTAAATTATCTTACATATAATATCTGATATACTTTACAAAATATCTGATGTATTTGAATAAATTAGATATACCTTATTTACTTATTCTGATATTTTGTATGTTACATGTATATTAGATATCTTATATGTCGATTAAGATATCCTTTTTAGTTTACTCAATATCTTGTATACCATTTTAGTAAAGAAGATATATGATATATGAGATATCTTTATTGCCATGTAAGACATCTCATTTATACAGGGTATCTTATACATGTATAATAATTACCAGATATCTGATTATAGAATAAACAGTATATGATTTGAACTTTGGATGTCCAGAATAGCCACTGACAGTTAGTTTCTTATGTACTTTTGGGCTTAGTTTTAATTTGCTGGCTGTATAAAATAATTATTATAATGAAGAAAATGTCTAAATAAAAGTACATGTATGACAAACACTGGCTACCATTGAGACACATGGCTTTGTAATAATATAATAATAATAACAACAACAATAGCAATGACAGTAATAATAATAATAACAGCAAAGATGATTAGTATAAGCAACTTTGCTTGTTTTCATGACTTGATAGATTTTGTTTCATATGTTACATTATTGTCATATATCTGTAATTTTGAAAAGAAGTTAATGAAATATTGTTTACACTAACAATACTTTTCTGAAGACTGTTCAGTGACATACTCACTGCAGACACATCCTGTAAAATGATTCAACAAGTTAATTTGCATCAATCAACAGGCTGCCTATCATATCACTGCAAGGTCATTGTACCTAAAATAAGTCAGCCTACATAAATTTTAAACAACAGAAAATCAATAGCAGCTTAAAGGTGAAAAATATTGATCGTCATGACAAAAATTTGGAAATAATAATGGCGTTTTTATGTTAATTCAGTGGAACAGCCAATCAGAACAACAACATCTGTGACAAGAAATTTCGGCAGCGACAACGATCGATAATCTTGCAAGCCACCGAAATTCTACAAGATGACAAGGTGAAACAAAATATGAATCAAACTTATTCTGATAAATACTACATAAAAACTTTTGTAAAAGTGTAAAGAATGCAACAAAATAAATTTTCACTAATGAAAAGCGCTAGAAAATCCTCGAAATCGCTATTTCCGCAAATGTAGCAAAACAGGGGAGTGCGGTTAGACCCAGGAACAGCCTAATTTTGGGGTTAAATTTTGACAATGGACTCACCAAAGATTCTGGGTTTACACAAAATCAGTTCAATAGAAGTAATGACAAATTGCTTTGTAAAATAATTGATATACTTACCAACAAGTAGAGGCACTTTTTTACTCCATGAAAGCAACTCTTTCCTAAAAGAACGTCTTTCTTGAAAGCATCGTATGTTACCGCAGTCGACCATGTTGAGTATGTTTTGCGGTCTACGTCATCAGTTCAGCTGCAGCTGAAACTGTGACGTAGTTCGCAAACAGGTGCGACGGACAAAGTGAAAGTAGCACAGGTGAGCAATATTTGTGACTAATTGCAGGTGGTCACGATTTCAGTCTTTATTTAGTATGAATGCTGTTGAAGATAATGTATATATGAATGAGATTTAGGGACAGAGAGTTGGAATTTATTTCAGTTCTATCGATTTATCAGAAACAGGTAAATGTACCCCAAATACATTCTGACATGACTCATGCTGTCATGAGAGTTTTGGCCCCCGTCCTTCAGGGCTTGAAGAAAAAGATGGGCTGCATGATGCTTACGCGCAGAGCTGAAACCGACTGGCACATGAGTACTGGTAAACTGCTTAGAGGATCTAAGTCTGCTCAGGCATAGCGGTGCGAGTTGGCCCGTCCATGCTTATAAACCCTATTGGTTTCATTGGGCAGCAAGGATTGAGATGTCATTTCATCTCAGTGTTGTGTAAAAGTCCCACAAAATTGGACGCAACATCTTACAAATGACCTATACGGTGTTGACGGGGACGTTAAACATCAAATCAAACAAACAAAACAAAGACTCTTGAGAGTTTCAGGTCCATATGTTCATATTTTACATTTATATGCTGATATATTTATGTTTTTTATTCTCTTTGGAACACATGCAAAACTATAAAAAACAAATCTATAAATTGGTGCATGTGTACCATTCTAACTAAATGTTGGACTAACTTAAGGTAAATGGTTCTCGGATTCGCCACCAAACAAGTTCGTCATCCGAGGTTTTGCCCTTCGGAGATTTCGCCACCGAAAATGGATATATACATGTCAGAATCAGAATTGTTACTGCTGACAGGTCAAATGACATTCATACACCAGGACCTGTGGTATGGGAAGTTACTCCCTAGCCCTCACCAAAGAGGTAAACTTAACTTCACAAAATAGAAGTGAAGGCAATGATCAGGAATCAATACAACTAACCCACAGCTCCCATCAGACTGACACCAATTTGAGGGAAACTCAAACATGAAACAACTAGACCTTCCTTGGCACCTTCAGCTATCGAAATGATCGAATCGGGAAGGGCATTCCAATCTCTAATGGTTCGAGGACACGTCAAATGACATTTATGCACCAGAACCAGTGATTCTGGGAACTCAGCTACTGACGGTCCCTTGTGGGACCACAGACTGTCCCTTGTGGGACCCCAGATGGTTATCTTTATAAATGTCAGTTCTTACAATAAGGGTCTGAAAGGCAAACGAATGATGATTTCTACAGTGCAGGCTCTAGCTGGGGGAACAAAGTCATCTGTTGGAATACTTAGACCTTTGTATAAAAGTATGAACCTACTGCCACTTCTCCTTTTCTTTAGAGACTCCCATCATTCCAGCCATGCTCCCCTTTTCAAAGCAGTCATTTCTTGTTACATATCTAGCCGCTATATTCTTTTTCAATTTCTTCATTAAGGACCCCTCCACTGGCGTCCAATATACATTTCTACAATATTCCAAGATTGGGCAAACAAGTCCTTTATATGCTGCCTGTTGTATATGCTGCAGACACTGGTGAAGATTTATCCTCAGGAAACCAAGCGTTCTATTTGCCTTAATTAGTACACATTGTTTATGTGCGTATTCCAGCTTAAATCGTGTGTGTTTGTCACACCAAGGTACTTACTGGAAACTACATTCTCGAGGACCGTTCCCTCTAAAATGAAAGAATTTAGCCTCGAGTTTATTGTTTCTCTTCCTAGTTATCTGCATAATATTGCATTTAACGGGCTGAAATCTCATGCCACATTTTCGTGTCCAACATCCTAATCTATCAATATCATTCTGTAGTTTCAGTGAGTCCTCTGTATCTCTAATTTCCCTGTTGCAAACACTAGGTACTGTAGAAATCACCATTCATTGGCATTTCAGACCCTTACTGCAAGAACTGACATTTAATTATAAAGAATCGTTCTTCCCCCGAACCATTTGAGATTGGAATGCCCTTCCCAATTCGATTATTTCGACAGCTGAAGGTGCTGATGACTGTGTAACTACGTAAGTTTACCTCTTTGGTTAGAGCTAGCGACTAACTTTCCATATCACAGGTCCTGGTGTATGAATGTCATTTGACATGTCACCAGTAGCAATTCTGGTTCTGATTCTGATTCTTTTATTAGACTCTGCTCAAAAATAAATAGTAATAAATAACATATATAAAAAAAGTGGCGAATCCTCCAAAAGCAAAAATCGAAAAAGTGGCGAATCCTCTCATGGAGGTAGCGAAACCTCTTGTGGTGAACATGCAAAGTGACGAATCCTCTGACATCCAGGTAAATGTACCCCAATGCAATCAGTGAATAGGCTATATTCTCATTTTGGCTTCCAATTTCGATACTAATATGTCAGCCAAAAAAGGTTATGACTGGTACAAAAGTAAAGTACAGTAAAATATTGTGGGGTGCACAGTCTATATAAACCAAACTGAGACAATGGCCAAATTATGATCGACTCAGTATGTGAAGATAGATAGATAAAGGTGATATTTCTTTGCCTTTTTTTTTCGTTTATTTTGGGTTTTTCATTCTTTCAGAATTATTTAATTAATATTTTGTATCAAAACGATCTTTATTCAGAGGTGGGTGAAAACCGGTGTTCCCAGAGAAAAACAGTTTTAACCCATTTCCGACCGGAAACCCCAATATGGGTTCCAGGGCAAACAGTGCAGGCCAGATCAGACACTGCAGAACGCGATGTCTGATCAGGGCCTCCACTGTTGGCGAAAAATGTAGCCATTTTCCAAATAAATTTTGAAGAAAAAACAACCTGACAACCCTAAATTTTGAAATGGACTCCTGCTATATATAAGGTGGAATAGTCCGTTTGGTACAAAAAGGGTTAAACCTGCAAAGGAGGTATAAATTACCGTATTCGCCCTTATTACTGCACATGCTCCTATAAGCGCACATCAAAGCTATTTTTGAAAAGGAAATACATAAGCGTACACTTTACAGTAACCCTACCCCCTAGACACTCACAGTAAATCTATAAAAAAAACCTAACGTTATTTCTTCGACAGTGAAGGCAATGCTTTTGTATCCTTTTCCATCCCATTAAATATCAGTATGCATCATCTCGAAAGCTAGTGTTTTCGCATCGAGTGTGCGCTAATTAGGTAGATTTTTCACTTTGATTTGTTGACACAATTTTGAAATAACTAAGCGCACGGTGCGGTAATTAGGGCGAATACGGTATATGTCTCTTGAGAGCAACAGTCAGAGTGTCATGATAAACTACGAATAACATGCTTTATTTCAGCCGCTTCTAAAAATGATTTTTATTTTCAACAGATTTGATTTGATTTGAGGTTTAATGACCCCCTCAACACTATATAGGTCATTTTGGAGACATTGCTTCTGATTTTGTTGGTCTTTTACCCGGCATTGAGATAAAATGACATCTCTAGCCATGTGCCACCCAATGAAACTTTCTGTACATGTACCCAAACTGTAACCTGGTGGACTCTCTATTCCCTGGTCCGTAAATGTTGGAAAAGTGACATTTGTTATTTAAGGAGTGGCAGGTCTATTTTTCCATTTATATTATATTTTTAGCTCACCTGTCATGTGATGACGAGGTGAGCTTTTGTGATCACTTTTCGTCTGTCGTGCGTGTGTAAACAATTTCTTCAAACTACATCTCCTCCAAAACCACTGATAGGATTTTGACCAAACTTCACAGGAATGATCCATAGGTGGTCCCCTTTCAAAGTTGTTCAAATGGTTCTGGTCTGTTGCACATCAAGGTCACATGAGCCAAAATAGATTTTTTTAATGCAAAATTAAAAAATCTTCTCCTCTGAGACCGCAAGGCCCAGGTCTTTGATGTTTGGTGTGTATCGGTTCATCTAGTGGACCTCTGCCAAGATTGTTCAAATTATAGCCCTAGGGCCAAAAATGCCCCCACCCCGGGGCCTGTTGGTTTAACATAGACTTATATTGGGAAAATCTTTTAAAATCTCATTCTCTGAAACCCAAAGGCCCAGGTCTTTGATATTTGGTGTAAAGCTTCATCTAAAGGACCTCTATCAAGATTGTCCAAATTATAGCCACAGGGTCAAAAATGCCCCTGCCATGGGGGCCCTTTGGTTTACATAGACTTAAGCTAATATAGATAAAATCTTTAAAAATCTTCTTGTCTGAAACGAGAAGGCTCAGGTTGTTTATATTTGGTTTGAAGCTTCGTCTAGTAGACCTCTACCAAGATGGTTCAAATTATAGCCCTGGGCCACCCTGGTGCCCACTGGTTTTACATAGACTTATATTGGGAAAACCTTATCTTCTTGTCTGAAACCAGAATGCCTAGGTCTTTGAAATTTGGTATGAAGCTTGTCTTGTTGATTTCTACCAAGGTTGTTCAAATTATAGCCCTGGGGCCAAAAATGGCCCTGCCCCAGGGCCCGCAGGTTTTTTATAGAAAACCTTAAAAAATCTTCTTGTCTGAAACCATAAGGTTCTTGCCTTTGATTTTTGGTTTGAAGCTTCACCTTTTAGACCACTACCAAGATTATTCAAATTATAACTCTGGGGCCAATAATGGCTCTCTTCGGGGCCCACTTGTTACCGTATGGAAGATGTGAGCGATCCAGGACCATCATGGTCCTCTTGTTAACAGAAAGTCATGTTAGCGAACAGTGCAGCCCCTGACCGGATGCCATATTCTGCGGCATTTCATCTGGGTCTGCACTATTTGCTAGGGTTTCCCCGTCTAGAATGGGTTAACATGATGTCGTATCATGATCATGCATAGTAACATTTTCAATCAAAATGAACTTAAATATTAAAAATCTTGAAACTTTCTATGAACTGAAGGAGATGTATTCTGTTTAAGAAATAATCTCCACGTACCGTGTGTTATCGTGATTAACACACGGTGTTGGAGGGCAGATTGCGAAATATTAATTCACGACGGCGAAGCCGGAGTGAATTAATATTTGCTTCTGCCCGACAACACCGTGTGTTAATCACGATAACACACCGGGTGCGTGGAAATTATTTCGATTCTAACATGATGCTAAACTGAAATACAGTAGTAACAAAGCGTTATCTTGGGGACTATTTTGCAGCGGATGTCGACAGAAGGAAATGTTTACATGCAGCGTCACGATGACGCCAAATTGCACGCACCACGTTGACGACGTGAATTATCGCATATTTGCAAACGCTGACGTTTCCACTGGGTTCAATGGGAAAAACGTTAACGTCATGTTAGAATTATAATTAGCTTTTTACTGTCTTGTTTCTGCATCTTTTAAAACTTTTATGGGGTGATTAATACATGTAAACATGTGTGTGCAAATTTTTGTAACAGTATCTTTGCTGCTCTAATTTTCTATTGAACAAACTACAGCAAATACCATGATAGTCGAGTTGTAAAATGAGCAATTTAAAATGGTGAATTTATGCCAAAATAAAAGATATGTGTGTTCATACCTCTACCTAGAATTTTTTTGCATGTTTTCTGGAAAAAAAAAATCTGGTACATTATGGCTATTTTGCTCTAACTTTGTATATTCTGGGTATATTAGCCCTTGTCCTGCCTAAGCTCGGATATGCTTTATTTTCCAAACAATGAAGATCTCAGATCAGATGGCTTCTGACGAAGCCATCTGATCAGGGTCTACATTGTTTGCCATTCTAATTGTGAATTTGTCGCAATAATTTGCATCAAGTAATCTGATTGGTTGATAATCGGTAGTGGGTGTGGCATATATGAATATTCAGCAGGACAAGGGTTAGTTTCATAAAGGAGGAGTACTGAGGATAACGCCGGTGTAACAGTTTATCTTTAGCCCCTGGGTAGCTTTACCCCCGGGGGTAAAGATATCCCGGGATATCTTTACCCCCCCCTGGATATCTTGACCCCCGCCTTGCCACACACCACCACAACCACCACCACTCACAACTGACAGGCATAAAGATTTTCATAAGCAAGGTGTTGACTAAGAAAATAAACAAAATGAAGTTATTAAAACAGTCATATGCCTCTATAATATGGTCATATATTCTTACTTAGGGTAGTTCTATTAGTGTCATGACTGAAACAAAAAAATGTTCAAGTGAAACATCGAGTCCACTCTATCTTGCTTCAGTTACATAAGAAGGAATTGGGCATTGAGAACATAGTTTATATCCAAAAGTGGGGATGGGGGTAAAGATATCCTGGCCAGTTAAGCTTTACCCCTGGGGGTAAAGATATCCCAGCCAGGATATCTTTACCCCCCCCCCCTTTCCCTCACCACCACCACCCATTTCACAACTGACAGGGATATTGCAAGATTATGAAAGGTTGTCATACAGCATCATTTTGAATAAGAAAATATACAAAATGAAGATATTAAATAATCATTTGCCTCTATAATATGGTCATATTTCTTACCAAGGGTAGTTCTATTAGTCTCGAGTCATGATTGAAACATAAATGTTAAAGTGAAACATCGCGTCCACTATCTTGCTTCTCTTACATCTAAGAAGAAAATTGAGTATTAAGAAAATAGTTTATACCCAAAAGGTTGGGGTGGGGGTAAAGATATCTTGGCCAGTAAAGCTTTACCCCCGGGGGTAAAGATATCCCAGCCAGGATATCTTTACCCCCGCCTTTCCACTCACCACCACCCATTTCACAACTGACAGGGATAATGCAAGATTATGAAAGATTGTCATAAGCATTAAGTATTAAATAATCATTTGCCTCTATAATATGGTCATATTTCTTACCAAGGGTAGTTCTATTAGTCCGAGTCATGATTGAAACGAAAAATGTTAAAGTGAAACATCGCATCCACTATCTTGCTTCTCTTACATATAAGAAGATATTGAGCATTAAGAAAATAGTTTATACCCAAAAGCTGGGGTGGGGGTAAAGATATCCTGGCCAGTTTAGCTTTACCCCTGGGGGTAAAGATATCCCAGCCGGGATATCTTTACCCCCGCCTTTCCACTCACCACCACCCATTTCACAACTGACAGGGATAATGCAAGATTATGAAAGATTGTCATAAGCAACATTTTGAATAAGAAAATATACAAAATGAAGATATTAAATAATCATTTGCCTCTATAATATGGTCATATTTCATACTAAGGGTAGTTCTATTAGTCCCGAGTCATGATTGAATCGAAAAATGTTAAAGTGAAACATCGAGTCCACTATCTTGCTTCTCTTACTTATAAGAAGAAATTGAGCAGTAAGAAAATAGTTAATACCCAAAATGTGGGGTGGGGGTAAAGATATCCTGGCCAGTTTAGCTTTACCCCCGCCTTTCCACTCACCACCACCACCCATTTCACAACTGACAGGGATAATGCAAGATTATGAAAAATTGTCATAAGCAACATTTTGAATAAGACAATATACAAAAAGAAGTTATTAAATAATCATTTGCCTCTATAATATGGTCATATTTCTTACTAAGGGTAGTTCTATTAGTCCCGAGTCATGATTGAAACGAAAAATGTTAAAGTGAAACATCGAGTCCAATATCTTGCTTCAGTTACATATAAGATTAAATTGGGCATTAAGAAAATAGTTTATACCCAAAAGTTGGGGTGGGGGTAAAGATATCCTGGCCAGTTTAGCTTTATCCCCGGGGGTAAAGATATCCCAGCCGGGATATATTTACCCCCGCCTTTCCACTCACCACCACCACCCATTTCACAACAGACAGGGATAATGCAAGATTATGAAAGATTGTCATAAGCAACATTTTGAATAAGAAAAGATACAAAAAGAAGTTATAAAATAATCTTTTGCCTCTATAATATGGGCATTCCTCTTACAAAGGGTAGTTCTATAAGGCCGAGTCATGAATGTAACGAAAAATGTTTGAGTGAAACATCGAGTCCACTATCTTGCCTCTCTTACATATAAGAAGAAATTGGGCATTAAGAAAAAAGATTATACCCAAAAGTTGGGGTGGGGGTAAGATATCTTGGCCAGTAAAGCTTTACCCCCGGGGGTAAAGATATCCCAGCCAGGATATCTTTACCCCCACCTTTCCACTCACCACCACCCATTTCACAACTGACAGGGATAATGCAAGATTATGAAAGATTGTCATAAGCATCATTTTGAATAAGAAAATATACAAAAAGAAGTTATTAAATAATCAATTGCCTCTATAATATGGTCGTATTTCTTACCAAGGGTAGTTCTATTAGTCCGAGTCATGATTGAAACAAAAAATTTTAAAGTGAAACATCGAGTCCACTATCTTGCTTCACTTACATATAAGAAGAAATTGGGCATTAAGAAAATAGTTTATACCCAAAAGTGGGGATCAGGGTAAAGATATCCTGGCCAGTTTAGCTTTACTCCCGGGGGTAAAGATATCCCGGATATCTTTACCCCCGCCTTTCCACTCACCACCACCACCCATTTCACAACTGACAGGGATAATGCAAGATTATGAAAGATTGTCACAAGCAACATTTTGAATAAGAAAATATGCAAAAAGAAGTTATTAAATAATCATTTGCCTCTATAATATGGTCATATTTCTTACTAAGGGTAGTTCTATTAGTCCGAGTCATGATTGAAACGAAAAATGTTAAAGTGAAACATCGAGTCCAATATCTTGCTCCAGTTACATATAAGGTTAAATTGGGCATTAAGAAAATAGTTTATACCCAAAAGTTGGGGTGGGGGTAAAGATATCCTGGCCAGTTTAGCTTTACCCCCTGGGTCAAGATATCCAGGGTGGGGGTAAAGATATCCCGGGATATCCTTACCCCGGGGGAAAAGCTACCCAGGGGTCAAGATAAACTGGGACACCGGGATCTTTTTCTTATTTCTGCATAAAGCCATAAGTTGTGGGTACTTGTTAGAATAGCCTCATTGAGGTGATTCTAACAAGTATCCACAACATAATTGTTTCCGACAAGAAATAAGGAAAATTATCCCTTAAGTTAATTATCCTCTTACACATCCTTAGCTATGCCAGAGACATTTTTTTTTTTCATAATGCTGCTCATATAATGATTATAGTTTTACAGACATTACAAAAACACGCCTTTACAAATGCATTGTAAACTTTACTGTTGAAAAAACGAATATTTTAAGATGAAAAATTGTGATATTTTACTTTTTTCTGCTTGAACTGTAGATAGTGGGTACTCATTAGAACTGCCTCATTGAGGTGGTTCTAACGAGTACCCACAATCTATATTTTAGAGAAGAAATAAAGAAAAATAAGGTTTCCCCCTGTAAACCCACATTTTACTGTATAACTGTAAAAGTGAGGTTCGAAGGGTTCAGAAGTATATTGACTTGTTTTCGTCATCATTCTAACATGTCTAACTTGTACCCACAACTTATGATTCTAACGAGACAGGATTTCTGGTGATGGGACAAAAAAGGCAATTCTAACAAAAGTACCCACAGCATAATTGTTTCTTACAAGAAACAAGAAAGTCATATCTCTTATTTGTCCAATTGCTTGTAGCTATGCCAAAGACAGGTTTTTTTGTGATAGGGCTCATATTATGTTGATTTGTTGACAGAATTCTAAAAAGTACCCACAACATATGTGTCTATCAAGACAGGTTTATTTAGTAAGGCACATGATGGGCTCATATGTTGATTTGTTTTACAGAATTCTAACAAGTACCCACAGCATACTTTTCTAACAAGACATGTTTTCTAGTCATATGATGGGCTCATATGTTGATTTGTTTTACAGAATTCTAACAAGTACCCACAACATACTTTTCTAACAAGACAGGTTTTCTAGTAACATGATGGGCTCAATTATGTTGATTTGTTTTACAGAATTCTAACAAGTACACACAACATATGTTTCTAACAAGTCAGGTTTTCTAGTAACATGATGGGCTCAATTATGTTGATTTGTTTTACAGAATTCTAACAAGTACACACAACATATGGCTTCTAACAAGTCTCATGATGGGCTCGAATGTTGATCTAGCTGTTTACTGAATTCTAACAAGTACCCACAATATATGCTTCTAACAAGACAGGTTTCTAGTCTCATGTTAGAAGCCTCCTTGGTGTGGTGGTTACGCTTCTCGCCTTGTAAACCAGGGATCGCAGGAAACCAGGGTCCTGTCTCCGTATGACCTTAGTTGTTGGTGGGATGAAAAACTCAAACACTCACTCACTCTAGTCTCATGTTTGGCTCAAATGTTGATCTACAATGTATTTACAGAATTCTAACAAGAACCCACTATATATGCTTCTAACGAGACAGGTTTTCTAGTCATATGATGGCCTCATATGTTGATTTGTTTTACAGAATTCTAACAAGTACCCACAGCAACTAACAAGACAGGTTTCTAGTCTCAATGTGGGCTCATATGTTGATTTGTTTACAGAATTCTAACAAGTACCCACAGCATCTAACAAGACAGGTTTCTAGTCTCAATGTGGGCTCAAATGTTGATTTGTTTACAGAATTCTAACAAGTACCCACAGCATCTAACAAGGCAGGTTTCTAGTCTCAATGTGGGCTCATATGTTGATTTGTTTTACAGAATTCTAACAAGTACCCACAGCATCTAACAAGGCAGGTTTCTAGTCTCAATGTGGGCTCAAATGTTGATTTGTTTACAGAATTCTAACAAGTACCCACATTATATGCTTCTAACAAGACAGGTTTTCCAGTCACATGATGGGCTCATACGTTGATTTGTTTTTGTTGATTTGTTTTACAGAATTCTAACAAGTACCCACAGCATCTAACAAGACAGGTTTCTAGTCTCATGTTGGGCTCAAATGTTGATTTGTTCACAGAATTCTAACAAGTGCCAACATTATATGCTTCTAACAAGACAGGTTTTCTAGTCACATGATGGTCCCATATGTTGATTTGTTGACAGAATTCTAACATTAACAGCAGATTATTATGGGATTCATATTTATATAGATGGAGTAATTTATTGCTTAACATTTTGTATTTCTGATTATAATAAACCAATAAATACATTGTTTTCCTCCTTTGTGTTAGCCCTGGTCTATCTGGGGGGCAAATGTCCCATTCTGAAATAAGCAGTGGGGGGGGGGGGGGTTGGCAAATGTCCACCTGTAAAATAAGCACAGAGAGGGGGGGGGGGGCAGGTGTCCATACCAAAAATAAGCTCTGGGGGGGCAAATGTCCAGGTCGAATTTTCAACTGGGAGGCAAATGTCCATTTTTAGATTAATTCATAAGGGGGGCAAATGTCCTGGAGGACAAATGTCCTGGAATCACCCACATTATATGCTTCTAACAAGATAGGTTTCTGGTCACATGATGGACCCATGTATTGATTTGTTTTACAGTATGAAACAGTATACTTCACAAGTACCCACAGCATGCTTCTAACAAGACATGTTTTTTTCGTAATGGGGATCATAATTATGTTGATCTGTTTTACAGAAATATATGAGAGGCACATATCAATATCCATGATGGTCTCATATGTTGATTTGTTTTACAGAATTCTAACAAGTACCCACAACATATGCTGCTAACAAGACAGGTTTCTAGTCTCATAATGGGCTCATATGTTTTTTTTTTTTGTTTTTTTTTTACAGAATTCTAACAAGTACTCACAGCATCTGCTGCTAATAAGACAGTGTTTTTCATGATGGGGATCATATGTTGATTTGTTTTACAGAAATGAGAGGCACATACCAATATCCAGATGGCAGTGAATACAAGGGGGAGTGGAGTGGTGAGGGACAGAGGGAGGGGTACGGTGTAATGAAGTTTGCAGATGGATCACAGTATTATGGAATGTTCAAGGCTGGTTTATGTCATGGTCTGGGTGTAATGATATTCAGTGATGGTTCCAGGTAATATATTGTCACATTCCAGTAGTTCATGCAGGATTTATTGTTATACTCAATCCATGGATAACTGTATTGAAAATTTTCATTTGGGGTCAAGTAAATTGTCAGTTTTATGGTGTCTGATTTCTTTTTATGGCACTTTAAAACAGAATTTGCAACTATAAAACTGTCAGTATACATGTACCTTCCAAAATGACATTTTTATGCCCCCAACTTCGAAGAGGCTGTGGGGGCATATTGCTTTTGCCATGTTCATCCATCCATCCTTCAGTCTGTCCCGCTTTTAACTGCATAGCATCACTTGTGAACTGATAATTGAATCATGTTTTTTTTTCTCATCAGGGTTATACCCCTTTCTGGAGTTATGCCCCTTTGCAAAAAATGCTATGGAATCTTGTACGCAAGATATCTCAAAAATCATTAGAGCTATTGCGCTGAAACTTTACATACTGATTGGGGATGATGAGAAAATGAACTGATTAACTTTTGAAAACAATCTGAATTTTTTTACTTGAATTATGGCCCTTTGAAACTTTGGGCATTTTAAGCTAAGAATAATGTAAGCAAGATATCTCAAAAACTATTTGAGCTATTGCCCTGAAACTTTTCAGATTGATTCAGGATGATGAGTAGATGAACTGATTAACTTTTGGAAAAAAAATCTGAAATTCATTTTAAGCTTGTAAGCAACATATCTCAGAAACCATTACAGCTATTGCCATGAAACTTTACAAACTGATTAATGGGACGATAAGAAGACGAACTGATCAACTTTTGTAAAAAATCTGATTTTTTTTTCTTGAGTATGGCCCTTTGGAATATTGGGCATTTTAAGCTTATACCCAAGATACCTCAAAAACAATTTGAGCAATTGCCCTGAAACTTTACAGACTGATTGGGGATGATGAGAAGATGAATTGATTAACTTTTGGAAAAAAAAATCTGAAATTGTTTTCTTGAGTTATGGCCCTTTGGAATTTTGGGCATGTTAAGCTTGTAAGCAAGATATCTCAAAAATCATTACAGCTATTGCACTGAACTTTTACAGACTGATTGGGGTTGATGAGAAGGTGAACTGATTAACTTTTGAAAAAATCCAAAAAAAATTTCTTGAGTTATGGCCCTTTGAAATTTTGGGGCATTTTAAGCTTGTAAGCAAGGTATCTAAAAAAAGATTTAAGCTATAGCCCTGATACTTTACAGACTGTAGTGTTTCATAAGCACTGGCTATTGTCTTCAATAGAGTTCTCCATTATAATGCACTTTAATATTCATTTGTTTTCTTTTAAATTAATTCATTATTTTTGCACAAAAAGGCAAGCCATGTCAACAGTGTAAAACCAAATCATGATAGCAAATGGAAGCAATATGTTACAGTATGTGTTGACGTTGGGTTTCCAATAGTATAATGATATTGCCGGGATCTTCTGGTTATTCTAGACCTGACACTGCACAAGGCGTTTTTTTTCTCATCCTAAAAAGTACTGATATTTTTCTTATTCTGCTCAAAAACATATGTTGTGGGTATTCATTAAAACACCTTGGCGAGGCACTTCTAATGAATACCCATATCATATGTTTTCATGCAGAAATAAGAAAAATAATATGTGGATACCCTAGTCTCTTATTCGGTGCTATTACATTTATGTATTTATGCATCCTTGATAATAATAATACGCAACCTATTTTATACGGGAAATCCAAATATGGCACTGTGATACAGACTACAATTTAACTCTTATCTTACTGTTCATGACAACCCCTATCTTTGCAAACAGTATAGATCCAGATCAGATGGCTTCTGAAGAAGCCATCTGATCAGGATCTACACTGTTTGACATTCAGTTTATGAATTTGTAGGAATAAATTACATCAAGTAATCTGATTGGTTCAAAGTCAGAGATGGGTGTGGCTAAAATGAATATTCAGCAAGAGAAGGGTTAACTTCTTCACTGTCCAGATCAGATGCCATAGTACTTTTAACCCTTATCTTGCTGAATATTCATTTAAGCCACACCCATTTCTGTCTGTCAACCAATCAAATTACTTGATGTAATTTATTGCTACAAATTCATAAACTGAATGCCAAACAGTGTAGATCCTGATCAGGTGGCTTCTTCAGAAGCCACCTGATCTGGATCTACACTGTTTGCAAATATAGGGGTTGTTGTGAACAACAAGATAAGGGTTAATGGAATCTTCCCCCTCATATACTTCAAAATTGTTAAGACAGCAACCATCACTGGCAGATTGATTTATACGTTTTGAAATTTATGCTGAAAATGGCAGAACTTTTTGCAAACAATGAGGACACTGATCAGATGCTGTATTCTGCCTTATATGTTTGGGAAGAGAAACAGAAAAAATAAGGGAGGTCACATGTTCAATCCCTTCTGCAAGTCAACAATTTCCTTTTGTAGAGATTGATCATGGAATAATCTCTCCAAACTGCTGACTCAAGAAGGACAGTTTCTCAGGCAAAAGTATGTCCACTGTACTTAAGTTTAACCTTCTTATGTATAACTTTCCAGTAAACATGACCTACCTATGGTTGACTGCCTGGTCCATTAAACATCAAACCAAAACCAGTAAAAAATATATACCCTGTTAACTCCATTTTTTTCATATAAATGAAACGACGTTACAACCGACTTGTTAGCCCATCGGGGCTTGGAGAAATAGATTGGTCTGCATCGTGCTTCCACACAGAGCTGAAACCAATGGCACATTATATATATTTAGTACTAGTTAACTGCTTAGAGGGTCTATAAGCCTGCCCAGGTAAAGTAGTGTGTGTCGATCAGACCGTACCTAACATACAAACTTTTTGGTTTGTCTGGGCAGCAGGGCTTGAGATGTCATTTCCCACAAAACTGGAAGCAGTGTCTCCAAAATCACCTAAATAGAGTTGTCGGGGAGGTAAAATCTCAATGAAACAAATTCAAACAGACAGCAGACTTGTTAATATTGTGTTGAATTTGGCATTACAATTTGTTCCAATTATATGTACATGTACTACTGATATCTCAGCCAAAATCTATACATTGTCAAACTGTCTGGAGAATAAAACCTCAAATTTATTGAAGATGCAATTTCCATTAGTTGCCAAGCAACCAGAGATCAATAACACAGGTGAATTTACGTACAATATTTGACAACAGTGTAAAATTATTTTTTTTGAGACATTCAGTGACTTGATGAAGTGAATGGCAGGACTGATTATCAGAAATCAATACGCCTTTTTTGGCTTTGTTTAATTTCCTTTAAAGCCTCAGGCTGAACCTAATAACATAAAACAAGTAATAAACTTTGATTCAGGTGAACTTTCAATGAGAAACGATTATTAACCCTTTTAGTACCAAATGGAATCTTCCTCCTTTTATATAGCAGGAGTCCATTTCTATATTTAGGGGTTTCAGGTTGTGGTATCTTGAAAATTGATTTGGAAAATGGCTTAACTTCCTGCAAATAGTGTAGGCCCTGATGAGACGCCGCGTTCTGCGGCGTCTCATCTGGGCCTGCACTGTTTGCCAAGGTACCCCTTTTGGGGTTTCCGGAACTAAATGGGTTAATGTCAAATTAACCCATATATGTCTAGCGTCCCAGAATTGGATGTTGGCAACTTGGCAAGTGCATGATATAGAGATCCATGCAGATCAGCCACGGAAGTATGCAACATCTGATCTGGATCAGGACTGCTTAAGCCTCAAAAATGTTTGAAAAACTTACAGCTAATAAAGCCTCAAAAATTCATTGTAAAATTTAAAACAAATAAAACAAGTCTAACACCCTTAGTTTGGAAATGTACCTGTCTAAAGATATTCTATATGGCCCATAAGATGCCAATCACAACAATGTCTGCTTTGTTGTCTGTTGGTTACTTTGTTAAAAAGTGATTGTTACATTGTGGTCTCAGAACTGGCCCGGAGGTTATGAAACTTTTTTCATGCTCAACTCGCTTGATCATGAAATTTGTCCTGCTCATAAATTTCATAATGCCAACAATTGAAAGATCCAGTCAAGCATAGCTTCAGCTAAACAGAAGGAAGAATTTATTTGGGGATTAATATTCTTTTTTCCCATTAACCCTTTTTGTACCAAATGGTATCTTCCTCCTTATATATACAGGAGTCCATTTCAAAATTTAGGGGTGTCAGGTTGTGTTTTCTTCATAATCTAAGACGTTTTGGCAAACAGTGTAGGCCCTGATCAGACGCCACACTCGATAAGGCGGTTCTAATTAGTACCCACATCACATGTTTTCAACAAGAAATAAAGAGAAATGGTAACCCTTGATTATCCTAGTTGATATTCCATCTCTTGCTTTTAAGCCTCCTGAAGTATTTGAAGGACATTCTTTGGGTGGATTGTTTATCAACTGACCCAAAATTACTAACTACCGAAGCTTGTGACTGCTATTGTCTGCATGACTATATAGCTTACCATGTACTGGTAATATATAGCAGAGCTAGTCTTCTCCCTGTGACGTCAGAGTGCTGTGTAAAAAGTAAAACCTGCGCACTGGATCATTAGCAGTGTAAACCCAAATCAGATGCTGCATTACATGGGATCTAATCAGGGTCCACACCGTTTAGTTTAAACAATAGTACAAGCAATACATTAAAAGTTTAGATGACAAGCTTATTTAAGATTCTGGCGATCTTATGGCAACCATTTGCTTATATGGTTAAGTCTCAGTTTGGGTTAGAAGTCTCCGTAGTGTAGTGGTTATGCTACTGGCCTTGTAAACAAAGGGGTCCCAGGATTGATCCCGGGCTTCTCCAGACTTTCGGATGAGTCTTTAAACCTAGGTCCCGTCTCCATATGACCTTAGATGTTGGTGGGACGTAAAAGTTATACACTCACTCACTCACTTAGTTAAGAACTATTTTCCAAGCCTACATTGAGAGACAATGGACCTACCAGTACTCTCAGTGCTTTGCTTATTTCTTCATTAACCCATTTAGTTCCAGAAACCCCAAAATGGGTAGTTGGCAAACAGTGCAGCCCCAGATCAGATGCCGCAGAATGCGGCATCTGATCAGGGCCTCCACTGTTTGCTTAAAGTTCATCCATTTTCCAAATAAATTATGAAGAAAACACAGCCTGACACACTAAATTTCGAAATGGACTCATGTTTTATATAAGGAGGAAGATTCCATTTGGTACAAAAAGGGTTAAAGAGCCTTAACTCATTGTATACTAGTGGACATTTCCATTGCTATATGTTGGCAAAGTCCATTTGTCATACATGGGGTGTCAGGCCTATTTTTTCATTTTCTATTTTTGATGGAAAATTCTGTTTGCAAATAGTGCAGGCCCTGATCAAACGCCACATTCTGTGGTGCGGCAACTGTTCTGGGCCTGCACTGTTTGCTAAGGTACCCCTTTATGGGTTTCCGGCATGCAGTGGGTTATTATAATTATTGTAGCATACAATCATGTACTTGGTATTTCAGGTATGAAGGAGAGTTTCAGAATGGTAAATTCAATGGATCTGGTGTGTTCTTGAGGTGTGATGGCATGAAGTTTAATGGTGAATTCAGAGATGGAAAGATCATGGGTTTAGGTAATGTCATCTCAGGCTTGCTTATCCATCCACTTAGTTTTGGGGCACAATTATAGCCTACTTTGTGCTGATGTTCAATAAACACCAATCAATCAATCAATCAATCAATCAGTCAATAGCTAGCAGATGGCATATTTTAAAAATCAGGCCAAGCAGACAAGTCTCATGAAATGCCATACTTTTTTTGGGAAAAAAAAAACAAAAACATTTGAAAATGCTGTCTGCTACATTTAATCATGAATTAAGGGGATTGGGAACACTTTCAGGGGACGCAAATCCTGCAAAAGTTATGTGGCTTACAATAAAATGGCGTATACAACAACAACAGCCGCGTAATTCACCGAAATCCTAGCTCGGCCTACACTATGACCGGCTTATACATAAATGGTTGGGAATCAATTAACTTAATAAATTAAGCTCTGGGAATGATTCTGTTTACACTGAGCTGTATTTACCCATCAGTTTAGAAAGAAAATATGAAAAATGGATGAAAACAAAAAGAATACCGTGTTGTGATATGATTTTTTTCTGAACTGTATCACGATATACCGATAATATCGCACATCACAAGTCAATAGGGATCAACTCCTAAAGGAAAGAATGAGCAAATTCTTTACTTTAAGAGTAGACCTCTTTTTCAGTGGGACATGGCTTATAGAAAGCAAGGAAGTCCCAAAGTTGTCTCCCTTTGAAAAATGGCGGAAAAGTGTGCTAGGTGTTCCCATTCCCCTTAAACTCTTAAACTACAAGTTATGAGAGTTGCAGAAGTCATTTTCAAATATGTCTGTGTTATTTTTGACACATCTGCTTTTAGCGTGAAGCTGATAGGAGTCCAATTTTCCATCAATTTGTTAGCCCGTTTGTCAAACCGTCAACATTTGCGACCATCCTAGCGTTTATGCAAATGGCCAACTTCTGTTTATACAGGCTCTACATAGCCTTTGATGGAATTCTTGTTTACAGAGACAATATACAGTGGAACTTCGATGGCTCGAACACCTATGAATCGTTTACCATGGATGAGTCGAACCCATTCTTGAGCCCCTAGCAAAATCCTCTACATAAGAAATAGTGGGGGATAATTAAGGAGATTTTAGTCTTTTATCTTGCAAATGTATGCTGTGTGTACACACAGCATACATATTCATTATAGAACACCGAAAAGATGTCAAAAAGTATCTCGTTATGCCTCCTGACAGTAACCTCAGTGGCTCGAACTACCCCTGTCTCGAACAGATTTTCGAGGTCCCAAAGGTGTTCGAGCCATTGAAGTTCACTGTATAAGGCTTTATATTAAATTAGAGGCTTCTACTTAGCAGACAGTTCACATGAAATGTCAAGCCTTACTGAAAAATAAAATGGCCATCAGATTCTGTTCTAGAAATTTATGTGATGCTTTGGAAGTTATGAGTTGGTCCAAGGCAGTTCTGTCCACAGTTTCATGTTTTTATGGTTACGGTCAATTTCAATAACCAGCTTGAATACCTTATGGATCATAAAATTTTGTTTGACAAAGTGGTAGTTCCAGCTACTGAGGGTTAGGTATAATTGCGATGACCTTAAAGGATTTATTTTCAACTTTTAATAAATTAAAGGTATGTTGTGTGTCCTCATTAGAATTGCCTCAGTAAGGCGATTCTAATGAGTTCACACAACATATCTTTTCAAGATAACATCAAACCTACCATCTATAAAGTAACCTAATTACATGGAGGAATTCCCTGGGTATTTCAGAATGAGGGCATATAAGGGGTAGTAAATCGGTATCCGACAAAATATAGAAAGACAAAAGGAAGAACCGACATAACATAGACGCGTCATAAGACAGAAGCGACCATTAATAGAAAGACAATTAACAGAACGACAAAAGAAAGAAAGTTATCTACCTTTTGTCGCACCCGATCAGTTTTGCTACCAGCCAATCAGTGACGAGTTATTCGGCGTCCGCTTACTGTCGCGCTTCAGTCAACTTACTGTTACTATGTGTTCACTTTTTAGCTCACCTGTCACGTAGTGACAAGGTGAGCTTTTGTGATCACATTTTGTCCGTCGTCCGTGCGTGCGTGCGTGCGTCCGTCCGTGCGTGCGTAAACAATTTCTTGTCCGCACGATAGCATCTTCATTTATGATTTGATTTTAACCAGACTTGCACACAACTTGTACCACCATGAGATCTTGGTTCCTTTCTTGAACCAGCCATATCCCATCATGTGTTACGGAGTTATGGCCCCTGAAAGGGCAAAAATTGCTGATTTTGGTCTTGTCCGCACTATAGCATCTTCATTTATGATTTGATTTTAACCAGACTTGCACACAATTTGTACCACCATGAGATCTGGGTTCCTTTCTTGAACCAGCCATATCCCATAATGTGTTACAGAGTTACGGCCCCTGAAAGGGCAAAAATTGCCTATTTTGGTCTTGTCTGCATGATAGATGTTTCATTTATGATTTGATTTTAACTAAACTTGCACACCATTTGTACCATCACAAAATCTCGGTCAGTTTCGAATATGGGTCATGTCGGGTCAAAAAGTAGGTCAGTAGGTCAAATCAGAAAAAAAAACCTTGTGAAGTCCCGAGAGGCCACAGTTTTGGTCCGATCATCATCAAACTTGCCCAGAATGATCATCTTGACAATATCTCAGTCAAGTTCCAATATGGGTGTTGTCGGGTCAAAAAGTAGGTCAGTAGGTCAAATCATAGAAAAACCTTCTGAACACACTAGAGGCCACAATTTATGTGCAATCATCATCAAACTCGCTCAGAATGATCATCTTGATAATATCTTGGTCACGTTCGATTAAGAGTCATGCCGAGTCAAAAAGAAGGTCAGTAGGTCAAATCATAGAAAAACCTTGTGTATACACTAGAGGCCGCAGTTTTGGTCCAATCATTATCAAACCTGCCCAGAATGATCATCTTGACAATATCTCGGTCATGTTTGAATACGGGTCATGTCGGGTCAAAAAGTAGGTCAGTAGGTCAAATCATAGAAAAACCTTGTGAACACACCAGAGGCCACAGTTTTGGTCCGATCATCGTCAGACTTGCCCAGAATGATCATTTTGATAATATCTCGATCGAGTTCGAATATGGGTTATGTCGGGTCACAAAGTAGGTCAGTAGGTCAAATCAAAGAAAAACCTTGTGAATACACTAGAGGCCACAGTTTTGGTCTGATCATCATGAAACTTGCTCAGAACGATTATCTTGACAATTTCTCGGTCAAGTTCGAATATGGGTCATGTAGGGTCAAAAAGTAGGTCAGTAGGTCAAATCAGAGAAAAACCTTGTGAACACACTAGAGGCCACAGTTTTGGTCTGATCATCATCAAACTTGCTCAGACTGATAGTCTTGACAATATCTCAGTCAAGTTCGAATATGGGTCATGTCGGGTCAAAAAGTAGGTCAGTAGGTCAAATCATAGAAAAACCTTCTGAACACACTGGAGGCCACAATTTAGGTCCGATCGTCGTCAGACTTGCCCAGAATGATCATTTTGACAATGTGTGTGTGTGTGTGTGTGTGTGAATTCGGGTTTAACGTCGCTTTCAACAATTTTTCAGTCATATCACGACGGTGTCTGGTTGCGACAGGGAGCTCAATGCTCACATTTATAGTGCTGCCTCACTGAAGTATCATGTCCCAGACACATTACATGATACCACACCCAGTCACATTATCCTGACACTGGATCGACCAGTCCTAGCTCTACCCTGTAAATCTGAGTGCCAAACGAGGAGCAGCTAGTACCATTTTTAACGACTTTGGTATGTCGCGGCCCGGGGTCGAACCCCAGACCTCCCGTTCCCCGGAGCGGACACTCTACCAACTGAGCTATCGGGGCCGGTGATCATTTTGACAATATGTCGGTCGAGTTCGAATATGGGTTATGTCGGGTCACAAAGTAGGTCAGTAGGTCCAATCATAGAAAAACCTTGTGAACACACCAGAGGCCACAGTTTTGGTCAGATCGTCTTCAGACTTGCCCAGAATGATCATTTTGACAATATCTCGGTCGAGTTCGAATATGGGTTATGTCAGGTCACAAAGTAGGTCAGTAGGTCAAATCAAAGAAAAACCTTGTGAATACACTAGAGGCCACAGTTTTGGTCTGATCATCATGAAACTTGCTCAGAATGATCATATTGACAGTATCCGGGCCAAGTTTGAATACGGGTCATGTCGGGTCCAAAAGTAGGTCCGTAGGTCAAATCATAGAAAAAGCTTTTGAACACACTAGAGGCCACAGTTTTGGTCCGATCATCATCAAACTTGCCCAGATTGATCATCTTGACTATATCTCAGTCAAGTTCAAATATGGGTCATGTTGGGTCAAAAAGTAGGTCAGTAGGTCAAATCATAGAAAACCCTTCTGAACACACTGGCGGCTACAGTTTTGGTCCGATCATCATCAAACTTGCTCAAAATGATCATTTTACAATATCTATGTTAATTTCTAATATGGGTCATGGCTGCTCTGTAGGTCAGTAGGTCAGATTGTTGCAAAAACCTTGTGAACAGACAGTGACAAACAGGTGAGCGAACCAGGGCCCTCTGGGCCCTCTTGTTCATTCTTTCCTTCTTTTTACCTGAGTTATGTTTTGAAAACCGTTATTTTACTGATCATTTAGTTTTGAATATTAGTCAGAATAGTCGGCAATGGAACTTTTAGAAACACAAAAAGGAAAGTCTCAAATTGGCTACGAAGGCTTTTTGTACAAAATATTACGGATCAAAACATTGTATATATATTTGCAAAGATCATGTCAATAAAATTTTCTCTGTTTTTGAATTTTTTCTACGTTTTTTCGATGTTTTTGCAATGTTTTTTCTATCTTATTTTTCTATGTTGTGTAGTTCTATCTTTTGTCGCGTCTAAGTTATGTCCGGTCTATGTTTTGTCTTTCTATGTTTTGTCATGAACCCTAGTAAATGAATACCGTGTTCGAGTTGTCACAGTTTCATCGTATTTACATTTTTATAGGACTGGTAACATTTGCTGATGGATCACATGGTTTACCGAGGAACGAGGGATACTTTGAGGGCAGTAAGATGGTGAAACGAGAGAAGTGTCCAGCCATCATACAGAAAGCTTTGCGCTCAGCAGAAGCTGCCAAGAAATTACAGACTCATTAATACTAGCAAATCCTGTCAAGAATTAATTGCCCTTATTCTTCTAAATCATATTCATGCCATGCTCAACTGATCATGAAATTGTTAACCCTTAAGATGGTTATCACAACAATTGTCATCTACTTTGTTGTCTGCTGCATGGTTACTTTAAACTCAATGTTTAAGAAACTTTGGACCTATATCAGACTGCTCCTGCAGACACCATTTTAGCACACAGGTGTGTTACCATAATGTGTTTTTTGAGGGGGTTTTGGTTTTACTGCCCTTTTATGATTATTTCACTTCTATCAGGTGTATAAATGTGATAAGGATCAAACCGTCCCCGCCCGTCGGGGCTTGAAGAAATAGATGGGCTGCATGATGCTTCCACGCAGAGCTGAAACAGACCCGCACACGAGTACTGGTAAACAGCTTAGTGGATCTAAGCCTGCCCAGATTTGGAAATAGAGCGGACCCTGATCAGATTGCTCCTTCACTGATCTGGGTCTGCACTATTTGTTTAGGCCTGTCTTTCCCAATACTTAGGATTATTACAGTACATGTATATGGTTTTAGCTAGACTTGTCCATGCTGTTTAAATATATGATAAGACTTTCATATGTCGGTTAACTCATAATTTTGGCAGACTTGTGTTACAACAGCCCCACCCACATGCCATTGGAGAGAGAATCTACAAGTTTACAACTTATACAGCTTCCCTGTGCATAATGACAATCCTTTTAACCTTATGGATCAGTACAGACATGTGCAATAAGAATGAGCTTGATCCAGATAAGGAGCCATCTCATCAGGATCAACACTAATGGCCATCCTGTTTGAATAATTTTAATCTAGCCTGCTATATATAAGAATGGGTGTGGTCAACTGAAAGATTGAAGGTTACTTTGGAAATTTAAGTGGCAAAGTGTTTTTTACCAGATCAGTAAGCTTCTGCATTTTATATTTGCATTGTGGGTACAAACAGCTGCATTTTTACCCAGCCTCCTGTTCTTGCAGTGCAAATGGCTTTTTCATGTGGATGGTGCTGTGGTGACAAATGTCTGCCACATTACCTACCTATAACATTGTGTTCTGTTTTATATATATTATATATATTTTTATAGATAAAATTCAAAACTCTTTATGTGGTTTGCAGTTTATCAATTAACCCATTTAATAACAGAAACCCCAAAAAAGGTACCCTGGCAAACAGTGCAGGCCCAGATCAGATGCCGCAGAACGCATCAGACGCGGCGTCTGATCAGGGCCTCCACTGTTTACTAAAAGTTCAATCAATTTCCAAATAAATTTTGATGAAAACACAACCTGACATCCCTAAATTTTGAAATGAACTGCTATATATAAGGAGGAAGATTCCATTTGGTACAAAAAGGGTTAAGTCCCAAACATTAGTAGTTGAGCCTCTGAGCTATCCTAAACTGTTATAAAGACCACATGGCTAGTTAGCTGAACCAGCTGTTATAAATGGCCACTGTTCTATGCTAGAAAGGCTGTCATAAATAGCAACCATCCTGTACAAAGATGGCTATATTTGGCAACCCTAGTGGTCTTTAATAGCAACTATAATTTGTTAGTCTAGCTGTTATAAATGACCACTAGTCTATGTTTTAAACTGGTTGTCATAAATGGCCACCATGTCATGGAACTGTCTAAAAAAGACGCAATGCCATGCCAAACTGGTTGTCAGCTATGATTTCATAAATGGCAGTCATGCCATGCTTAACTGGTTATCTAAAATATTAGATAGAATACACTAAATGGCGATCAAAAATGGCAGCCATGGCATGCTGAAGTGGTCTTAAATGACAATACTTTGCTAAACTGGCTGTCTAAAATGGCAGCCATGCTATGCTAAACCGGCCTTGTTATCGTTAAAATCAGGCCATGATAAACTGGATGTCTCAAAAATGGCAGCCACGCTACACTAAACTGGCTTGGATAAATAGAATGCATGCAATGCTGAACCAGTTGTCAGGCATGACCACCATGCCATGTTAAACTGGTCATTAATGACAACCATGCTATGCTAAGCTGACTAAAAATGGCAACCTAGCCATGTTAAACTGGTTGTCTAAAATGCCAACCATGCTCTTCTAACCCATTTATTATATAATGGCCATGCTGCTATGCTAAACTGGCTGTTATAAATGACTACCATGTTGGGCTAAAATATTAAAATGGCAGTCAGATTGTGTGTTATTAATGGTAGCAATGTTATGCTAATCCAACAGCCAAAATTTGCTTGCCATATTAGGCTAAAGATACTTATGTGACTGTCATACAGGTTCAATGCTAATGTGGCTGTCATAAATGACCACTATGCTAAATTTTCCTGCATGTATGGTCTCCATGCTGTATTGACCTTGCAGTCATAACTGTCCACCAACTTGTGAGAAATTGCCAACTAAATTTGAAAGAGTAAGTGCTTAACTGGCCAATGGTCTGTGCTAAAACGGTTGTTTTATGCTAAACCAGCTTTCATGACCACCTGCTATGCTAAACTGTCATAAATGGTTGGCATGCTGTTTGTTTGGGGATTTTACATCCCAGTCAACACAATATAGGTCATATCGAGCCATACTTTCTGGGCAGGCTTATACATAAGCAGTTTGTGTTTCTTTCCCTTTGATGGGTGGAGTAAGTTAATTGTATCGATTCCCGATCTTTGTTTTACTTCTACTTTACCATTTGAGTGCACATTCTTTTGCAAGAAACTGACAACTGCCTGTATTAAATCAGCAGAAGGGAGAGAATGTCTGCAGAAAAGATTCTATGATCCATCTTAACAAAAGAATGCTGCTGACCCGGCAGGTATTGAAACCACAACCAGATCACCAGTCAGACTACATCCACAAACCACCGAGGCCTGGGGCTGGTATGCTGTAGCCATGAACTGTGTTATAATGAAGCTGTGGTATATAAACAGGAAAATTTCTATATTCAGACCACCTTTGGGACTGTTCAAAAGTGGACATTAGGACCACTTTTGAACAGTCCCATATACAGTCTCACACAAGAGGACACTTGAGTGTAGAAAACAAACAAGAATTCAAACAAAGGCTATATCAGGCTTGCTTGGACTGAACATTTGGGTTAAAGCTAGGATAGAAGCAAATCTTTATATTGACAATGGGACAAACCAACAAAAACTGGACTCCCATATCACCATGTTTAAAGCAGGTGAGACAAAAAAACAACAACACTAGAATCATCAGGGCCCTGCGACAGCATGTGTGTTTGTGGAGGGGGGGGGGGGGATAAATTGGTGGAAAAGTTTAGATAATATACAATGAGGTTGCCCTGTTAGTAGTCTCAGTAGGTACTCTGACTGCTTCTTGCTAGTTATTTTAAAAATTGATTGCACTGTTTTTTGGACTATGGACGATGTAAAAGTTTTTAAGTCCATAAAGGGGCATAATGCAAAATTTATTAAAGCTAGAGTTGTGACCCCTTGCTACATGTGTGTGTCACCCCTGTCAATAAGAACAGCAAGTTTCTTTGAAATATCTGTAACAGATTTTAAAAGATGAAAAATTCAATTTTATGAAGGACCATAACTCTACTAATTTTGTAGCTAGAGTAATATAACTTGCTGCTGGGACCTTGTGTTTAAAGTTTGAAGTTGTGTTTCACAGTTTGCATGCAATTAAGAAAAAAAAACATGAAAAATGTGGACAGACAGACCAATGGATAAGTCAAAATTTATTAATGCTAGAGTTATTGCCATTTGCTAAACATGTGCATTGTCATTGTTAGTAACTACAGCAAGTTTCACTGGAATATCTATAACTGTTTTGAAATCATGACAAAAAGAGGACTTTAATTTTTCAAAGGGCCATAACTCTGACACTATGGCAGCTAGAGTTACCTAACCATGCCAAAAAATAGTGTATTGTTGTTGTGACCTTAAGTTTAAAGTTAGATGATGCATTTGATTCTTTTGTAAATTATTAAGAAAAACTATGACAAATGTGGACAGACAGACAGACGGAAGGCACACAGGGTGGTTACTATAGGGCACCCACCAACAAGAGGCCCATGGGCCACTATGCTCACCAGAGCTCAGGTGGGCACTGCCAAATTGCAGCCATGTATTTAAACATGATATCATTTTAATCTGCCAAATGAACCCCCATATCCAAATGAGCATCCATGTGGACTCAGTATATGAAACATTAGGCCTTTTATGAAGTAGAGGGGGTGGGGCATGGACCCAATGGAGCCCTGGTTGGTATCACTAAATGTGTCTTATCACAAAGAACAAGAATATATATGGTTTAGCAGTGGGGATCTGCATGGCTGGAGATATAAGTGGAGGGGTTGGAGCATGCCCTGTCGTTCCCAGGAAAGCCCAAGATTGTTATCCCTAAATGTGTCTCATCATAAGGACCAAGTATATATATGGTTTAGGGGTGGGAATCTGAACGGTTTCCAAGATATCCTTTCATGAAGTGGAAAGGAGAGGACTGGCCCCTGCGGACACACCTACAGTAGGTGTGCTAATAATAAGGAACAAGAACATATATGAATATGGGGTGGGGATTTAATGGTTTCTGAAATATATGGCCTTTTATGAAGTGGAAGGGCGGGGCACATTGCCTCAGCACAAAGAGACCCCCAAGTTGGTGTGACTGAATGAGTCTTATCATAAGGAACAAGAATATATATGGTTTAGGGGTGGGGATCTGAACTATTTCTGAGATATGTGGCTTTTAATGAAGTCAAGCGGTGGAGCAAGGCCCGGGCATGCCCCGGGGACTCACAAGCTGGTGTCAATGAATGTGCCTTATCATAAGGAAGATGAATATATATGGTTTAGGGGTGGGGCTCTGAACAGTTTCTGAGATATAAGGCCTTTTGTGAAGTGCAGGGGTGGGGCAAGGCCCAGGGAGACCCCCAGGTTGGTGTCAATGAAAGTGTCTTATCATAAGGTACAAGAATATATATGGTTTAGGGGTGGGGATCTGTAAGGTTTCCGAGATATTGTGATATTATGAAATGGAGGGGGTGGGGCATGGCCCCAGCACATCCCTGGGGACCCCCAGGTTGGTGTCACTGAATGTGTCTCATCATAATGAACAAGAACATATATGGTTTAGGGGTGGGGATCTGAACAGTTTCTGAGATATATGGCCTTTTGTGAAGTGAACGGGTGTGGCATGGCTCCGGCGCACCCCGGAAGACCCCCAATTTGGGGTCAATGAATGCGTCTTATCATAAGGAGCAAGAATATATATGGTTTAGGGGTGGGGATCTGTAAGGTTTCCGAGATATTGGGCCTTATATGAAATGGAGGGGCGGGACATGGCCCCGGCGCATCCCGGGGGACCCCCAGTTTGATGTCACTGAATGCGTCTTATCATAAGGAACAAGAGTATATAGGGTTCAGGGGTGGGGATCTGAATGGTTTCTGAGATATAAGGCCTTTTGTGAAGTGCAGGGGTGGGGCAAGGCCCAGGGAGACCCCCAGGTTGGTGTCAATGAAAGTGTCTTATCATAAGGTACAAGAATATATATGGTTTAGGGGTGGGAATCTGTAAGGTTTCCGAGATATTGTGATATTATGAAATGGAGGGGGTGGGGCATGGCCCCAGCACATCCCTGGGGACCCCCAGGTTGGTGTCACTGAATGTGTCTCATCATAATGAACAAGAACATATATGGTTTAGGGGTGGGGATCTGAACAGTTTCTGAGATATATGGCCTTTTGTGAAGTGAACGGGTGTGGCATGGCTCCGGCGCACCCCGGAAGACCCCCAATTTGGGGTCAATGAATGCGTCTTATCATAAGGAGCAAGAATATATATGGTTTAGGGGTGGGGATCTGTAAGGTTTCCGAGATATTGGGCCTTATATGAAATGGAGGGGCGGGACATGGCCCCGGCGCATCCCGGGGGACCCCCAGTTTGATGTCGCTGAATGCGTCTTATCATAAGGAACAAGAGTATATAGGGTTCAGGGGTGGGGATCTGAATGGTTTCCGAGATATTGGGCCTTTTATGAAGTGGAGGGGGTGGGGCATGGCCTCGGCACATCCCGGAGGACCTCCAGGTTGGTGTCACTGAATGCGTCTTATCAATAGGAACAAGAATATATATGGTTTAGGGGTGGGGATCTGTAAGGTTTCTGAGATATAAGTCATTTTATGAAGTACTGGGGGCGGGGCATGGCCCCGGCACAACCTACTGGACCCCCAGGTTGACATAAAAGCATATGGCTGAGAGAAGTTTACTAAAGGAACATTTCTATGAAAGTTTTGTCAAAATATCTGCAAAGGCTTTGTAGTTAATGCCATTTTTCAATTTTCCCCATTATAAGTCTATGGAAAATCTAAGTTGCCATACCAACCAAACTAAAGAGCCGAATTTCATAAAAAACACAAAACCTGTAAAGGCAAATATGGTGAATATTTCCATAAACTTTCAGCCTCATAGAGCATACGGTTTCTGAGGAGATGATTTTTTAAGTATTTTTTTTTCTATTTTTTCATTTTGGTTTCCATGGCAACCAATACAAATGAGCAGTAGGCCTTAAATCATATGGCAGATAGTAGATTGCCTACGGAATATTTATATGAAAGTTTTGTCAAAATATCTGCAGTGGCTTGGCAGTAAATGCCATTTTTCAATTTTCCCCATTATAAGTCTATGGGAGCTCTAAGTTGCTATAGCAACCAAACTAATGGGCCAATTTTCATAAAAAACACAAACTTTCAATCCCCCAGCCCAAGGATGCTACAGATAAAATTTGGGCTTAATCGGTCCAGTGGCTTCAGAGAAGAAGATGTTTGAAAGTGTTGACGTCAGACGACGACGACAACGACGACGCCGGACAACTGCCTATCCTATAAGCACCCCCGGAGCCTTCGGCTCTGGTGAGCTAAAAATTTGTGGGGCCCTAATGATTGGAACTTTCTCAATATGCTTTTAAAAGCAGACTTAAGTCATAATATTAGCTGGTCATAACAAAGGAATTTTACTGTACAAGGTTTCTGGCCTACCTAAACATTCGGACACCATGATAACTTGCTGAAGTTCTCCAAAAGTTTAAACAAGTTTGTTTCACGATCCAGCAAGGAGTCCAAAAGGTACAGACAAGAATGGCAAACAGTGTAGACCCTAATCAGACTGCTCCTTCAGGGGCAGTCTGACCTGGATCTGCACTGTTTGCTCAAGCCTATCTGTCCCAATACTTCGGATCATTACAGTAGTCACTCTGAAGTATGTCAGTCTGCTTACTGGAAGTGGGAACATTTTCAAACTTCTAAGGCAGAAAAAATCTTTATAAGGGAGACAACTCAACATTAGCTTAGATGTACATCCAGACTCTGCGTGTGTGTGTGTGTGTGTGTGGGGGGGGGGACAGGAGAGTCTACCCTTACTCTTGTCTTGCTGAATAAATTAATTTTATCTCGCCCATTTCTGACTATCAACCAAATTGATGCCAACTGGGGCCAGTTGTTCAAAACTAACGATGTCGTTAGTTAACATATCGTTAAAACTTTGATCATTAAATATGCAGAAATTTTTGCTGAAAAAATGTGAGCAGTTTTTTCGGTCGAAAAGCTGCTCACATTTTTTCAGCAAAAATATAAAAAATTTATGATATTGTACTTGCTAGAAGAGTTAACAATATGACCACTAACGAGCTTGTTAAGCTAACGATGCTTTGAACGACTGGCCCCTGATCTGTTGATCTGTATCTTCACTGTTTACAAAAGGTAGCGCATAATCTGGTTCAGCAAGACGAGGATTAAAAAGAATTTCCTACTCAGGAGAATAGATGCCCTTTTTAACACTTCAAGCACTGGAAAATTGTAGAGCAGGTAATGATGCAATTGTTTTTCCTATTTTCAGAGAAAAAAGAACTCCACATCTCGTGTAAACTGTCCGTCTTGCATATGATTCGCATGTAAAGTCGAGCCTTATGTTCTCCAAAAAGTAAGAATACTTTGAAAATGTCAGCTTCTCATACCGGGCACTTTTAGGGTAACCATATTTATGGTATGTATTCGGACAGACAGGCCTGAACAAACAGTTTACACACAGATGAGACACCACAGAATGTGGCTTCTCACCAGGGTCTACAACCAGGCTGAACCAGCTATATTTAGACAAGAAGTATATTATACTTTGTTCAAAATTTGGATCAAGTATGGTAAGGAGTTGAGGTGTCTGAATACTTAAACATGTACACTCCATATTTTCCAGTTCTGTGGTGTATTCTTTGCTTCCAAAGGAAAACCCTTTCTAGAACTACAGCTGTTGTCTCGGAATGTGTGGCGGCTGTAAAAAGTCTCCCTGCCCTACATCATAGTGTAGTTTATATTTTCTTGTCCTTTGGGATCATTGATTCCATTGTTGAATTTTAAAAGTATCTGAGGGTCACTGATGAGGCCTAATTGGCCTAGTCTGGCCCAGTAAACATGTACACTCCATATTTTCCAGTTCTGTGGTGTATTCTTTGCTTCCAAAGGATAACCCTTTTTAGAACATATTAGGGTAAATATGGTACTATGGGCAACCAATCAATCTTGGCAGCCAATCAATCTTCTGAGTTGTTCTTTGATGTCATCTATTCCTCATTAGTCTTCTAAAACTGTTTCTACATTTCATTAACCTTCACCATGCTGAATATTTCAATATGTTACACTTCTCCCCCATTTTCAGCCTTTTGAGTTGGAGGATTTCAGTTTTTGCCAGGAATTCTGAAGCAGAATGAAAAGCAAGAGCTGTCACTATAGGTGATCAATGTCCCCTGTGGGAACCAATTTATGAGTTTTTGCAAATTTCAAGGGGAGATAATTCAGCCAAAAATGACGAGTTATGGCCCTTGGTCAGAATGTAGCCCTTGTGATAGTGAATAAGTGTGTTACGTTTCATGGAGCTAGGTCAAATACTTTTGAAGTTGTGATCAAGGTTAAAGTTTTTGTGACGGACAGACAGACAGGGCAAATACTATACTACTCAAAGTTTGATAGGGATCACTTTTTATATACCAAATTTTGCACTGAAAATTTAAAATTTCTTGACAGAATTTGTACTCGGTATATTGATAAAAATCTTAAGCAGAAACTCGTGTGCAGTTCAGTACTCATAAACGTGCACACTTCTCACACTTCGCAAATGAATTCATGTACCCCCAAAATCTTGCGTAGCACTGCTTTCCAACAGACCAATCAAACTTGTCAGTGTTCCTTAACCTAGCGTAAAAAGGACTTCATTTGATTTGTGAAACACTAAAATGCCTAGGGGACAATTAAGAAACCGTCTGAGCCCCGAAGAAATGAATCGTGACGTCAGAATGTTGGAATCTGGCGTCTCTCAACGTCGTGTTGCTGGGATTCGGAATGTGTCTCAGAGCGTAGTTTCCTGAATGTGGAGTCGGCATCTTACCCACGGAAATCCTTCACACAGACACGGCGGGGTCGAGAAAGGGCTACAACTTAACGTCGGGGCCGTTTCTTGTTGATTCAGTCTCGGCGTCAACGGTTCCTGAACGTTACGCGTTTGCATAACAAGCTTAGGAACGGAACTGCAGTACGAATTTCTACACAAACTGTCAGAAACGGACTCCACGAGTTCAGACTTAATGCGATGAGGCCTGCTGTACGTGTTCCGTTGACGAGACAGCACGTGCTAGACCGGTTGGACTTTGTCAGAACTCACGTCAGGTGGACGGTTCGTGACTTGACGCCAGTACTGTTTACTGAGGAGTCCAGATTCTGTCTAGACTTCACTTGTAAACGTCCATTAGTGTGGCGAATGTCTAAAGAGCGATTCGATGACTTGAATGTGGCAGAGCATGATTGCTATGGAAAGGGGCCAGTCATGGTTTGGGCTGGGAAAAACGTGAACGGTAAAACTGACTTGTAAGTCGTTGAAAACGGAACGTTAATGGCAGTGAGGTACTGTAATGATATTCTTGATGAGTTTGCGAGACCATATGCAGATGCTATCGGCCAGGACTTTCTTCTGATGGACGATAATGCCCGTCCCAACCGTGCCAACGACACTGATTCCTATCTGGAACGTGAGACAAACGTTCGTATGGACTGCCCTCCTCGATCACCGGACTTAAATCCGATTGAGCATGCGCGGGGCATGCTACAGCGTGCTGTTTCAGCCCGACCTGTGCATCCGAGGAGTTTACAGGAGCTCAAAGATGCATAGGCTGCCGAATGAAAGCTGATTCCACAAAACCGGATACAGACTCGGATTACGAGCATGCGCAGGCGATGTCGTACTGTAATTGATGCCCGTGGACACCATACGCTTTATTAGGCGCGTTTGTCTAAACAAATTTGGAAATTTGTTAAAAATGAGTTGTCCAAATCCCGTGTTACGGCAAATTTTTGGGGTGTCAAGACGGTTGCTGTTGTCACGCTTGAATGCAGCACAAGTTGACAAAATTAATCACAAGGTTTTGTGAAGGATACGTTTTCTATCATTATGTATCAAATTTGGATTCAGCTGATTAATTCATCCAAAAATTATTTTGCATTAAAAAAGTGATCCCTATCAAAGTTTGAGTAGTATATATGCCCCCGAATCAAAGATTTCCTAAAACTTACATGTGCGCCCAGCCAAGAATCAGATCAGCCTGTGCATCCATATAGTCCGACCAGAGACGTTTCTTGCTGCATGAAAGAGCAATGGGCCCCTAGCTTTCCTTAGAGCACACAGCAAAGACTCTGATAGGGCAATGGATCAAATAGTATAATGGTCAATTGGCTTGAGAAGCCAGCTGATCTGGATCTGTTTTGTTCTCAAAATGGGATATAAGGGTTCAGCAGGGTGAGCGTTGATAGTCACTTGAAAGGTCTTCCTTTTCAATTAGGGATGCAACACAGAAGTCCAACAAAATGCAATTGACAATTTTATTGTGAGGTACAATTTTCAATACCTTGAGGGCAAGAGTTACTCTAAGCGTTTTATTCTTCGACCTTCGACCTCTGTGGCGTTATGGTTAAGAGCACTGACTCTTAAACGTTAGATCTGTCACGGTTCCCTCAGGTCACGTTAGAGCCAAGTACAGAGGACCCTCGTTATAACGACAGTACATGTTATTTGTTCCCTACTATTGTGTCGTTGTAAAGAATCCCAGTAAGATAGGTAATGAAAGGCCTTTTCCCACTCAATACTCTAAGAAAAGAATTTTATAGACATTTGTTCGAAACGCCTCTGTGAGGGGATTCTAAGAAATATCTATAACATTTGTTTCTTGGAGTATTAGATTACAAGAATATTTTATGACTATGGACTCGATATGTGGATTTTCAACCCAAGGGAAGAGCACGCCACATTGAAACGTAGGTTAAGCCTTTAGCAAGGTAGTCATTCCATTGAAATTACCATTATAAGGGCCTCGTCAAGATTTTAGTACTTATCGCCTATGCAAGCAGCGAAGGTTCAGGCGAGCCTGCGCATCCGCGCAGTCTCGCCAGAACCTTTGCTGCTCGCTCATACAAGCAGTGAATCAAGAGGAACCTTCAGACAGAAAGCCATATCCCTGGCCCCTCTGAATGGTTGGGCATGCGCAGTTAAAATTTGTCATGACGGAATGCTCGAAGACACAAATTCGCTTGTCGGGGCTCATAAAGAGTTTTATTGTAATGAATGTCGGTATATAGAGGGTTGACTTTACTGCAATGGAAGGTTGCATGCTTTTTCTCTAGTTTTCACCCACCTCTGAATTATTACCATCTTGATGTAGGTGAAATAATCTTGAAAGAGTCGTAAAACCGAAATCAGAAACAAAAATTCCTCTATTCCTAAACTTAATAATACATAAAGCAGTTGCCACAGCATATTCAAGATATGGTTTATATACATACATGCATACGCAGTTGCTTAGCATATTGTATTCATTAACAACAAAGGTAATCAGAATAATCATAGCACAGCTGACAAAAATTCCCACTTATAGTGGGGATTCAAACCACCCATTCGGGTGAAAACCCAGTGCTCTAACCACTGAGCCAATGAGTCGACTCCCTGACACGGTTGTCAGAGTGATTATAAACCTGTAAGTTATGCAAAATCTACCAGGGTAGATAATCAAATGTAAGGTGTCATGGTCCATAACAAAATATATACACAACAAAAGTAAACAAAATATATACAAATGAAGGATATGAGTGCTGTTGTCCAGGGATAAGAAGAAAGTAATACATTGGACCTTACCACATTAACAAGGGTGTACTGCTAGTATTAAAGTTTGTTTGAGGTTTACATCCCCGTCAACACTGTATAGGTCCTTTTGGAGACATTGCTTCCAATTTTGTGGGACTTTTACCCAACACTGAGATGGAATGACATCTCAAGCCCGGTCACCAAATGAAACCAATAGGGTTTATAAGCACACTGCTTTGCCTGGGCAGGCTTAGACCCTCTAAGCAACATACCAGACTGCTAGTAAGTATATGCTGCTAAGCATATGGAGCACACTCTGATTTTATCACAGATGGTCTGTCACCGTATTCAGCGTTAACTTCTCATGGTTTTACAAACACTGTATCAATGTAAAAAGACCATGTTAATATAATGTTATTAATCAAGTAATTTTGTATTGGCCCAGGTACAGGTCCGAGGTCTGCTGTATTGGCACGAGGCCGAGGCCAATACAGCTGACCAAGGACCTGTACCTGGGCCAATACAAAATTACTTGATTAATGACAATTTTATTAATTGACGCAATTAAAAACATGATTTATGATTTTTGAATATTGGTTGACCTTGTGTAATATAGGATAATCAATTAATAAATAACAATTAAAATCTATGTTGTCACTTATTTCGTATCCTCGGAATACAGTACAATGGAAAAACAACCAAACCAGACCATTAACCTCATATTAACCCTGCAGCCCAGTTCAGATAACAAAGCCAACTGTGAAAATCCAGAGAAGATGGCTCATAATGAACCATCTCATCAGGATCAACACTCATTCTGTGAATGATTCTACTGTGTTTACCTATATATATGCAGAGCGATCAGTGTAGACCCAAGTGAGACATCGCAGAATGAGGCATCTCATCAGGGTCTACACTGTTTGCCACTCATCCAGCTATTTTTAAGCTCAACATTGTGTACCTGTTCAAATTTGAGAGCAAGTATGGTAAGGAGATTAGATGTCCGAATACTTGGTGTAAATACGGTAACTTAAGTAAAAATTTTCAAGAATAGACGTGCCCATTTTTAACTATAAAATAGTGCACTTCACAAAATCTGGACTGAAAGGTTTACTTGTTTGTTTATTTGAAGATTAACAGCCCAGTCAAAACTATTTAGGTCATATCGAGCCTGTCAGTTTACCTATCCACACTGTTCCTGGGTAGGCTTATTCATAAGCGGTTAAAAAGTTTAGTGCATATCTTTTGCCAGAATCTGACAACTGTGCTTCCTGAATCAGCAGAAGGGAAAGGATGACTGTAGAAAAGATTTCATGATCAATCTTAACAAAAGAATGTTGCTGACCCTGGCATCTCCTGATCACCAGTCAAATGTGCAACCGACTGAGCTACCGAAGCCTGCTTGGCTGAAAGGGTGCATACGTTTCAAATATTTCAAACAGACTTCTCTCCCTTAAAGGAGAAACACTTCACCATAAACAGACTGCACTATACAGTACTGTTGTTTTCATACTGCTGTTAAATACAAGTAATGGGGACCAAAATACCTGAGCAATCAGGGTAGACCTAGATGAGCAGTTCATGGTCAGCAATTATCGTAATGACCCTAAGTATTGGGACAGATAGGCCTAAGCAAACAGTGCAGACCCAGATCAGACTAAAGGAGCAGTGAGATCATGGTCTACATTGTTTGCCATTCCATCTGTACATTGTGGACTCCTTGCTGGAACATGAAATAAATTTGTTAAACTGTTAGGAGAACTAGAATTTCTTTTTCTACAAAAACACAGATGTCTCCCCCGTTTTTGACTGCTAAGTATAACCTTGACATTGGAGGTATTGAGCTGGGTCTTGTGTGCAACACATCATCTAATGAAGATGAACATTTCTGCAAAGTAACTTTAAAAATGTTCATAGAAAAATAAACAAGAGGGCCCAGAGGGCCCTGGTTCGCTCACCTGTGTGTCACTGTCTCGAGTGCATTCTATTTTTAGCTCTTGTGGCCATCTTGTTCATCAGCAGAGTGATTTTAGCTTATTTGGTAGGGAGTAACCTAGGCAACATTCCTGGGAACTTTGAATCAAATTGGCCTTTTGGTTTAGGGGGAGTTTCCGTTTGAATCAAATTTACAATATTTTTCTATTTTTACCTTCGGTGGCCATTTTGTTCATCTGAGTGGGATTGTTTTAGCCTTTTTGGTAGAGGATAATCTAAGCAACATTGTCGCAAGGAACCTACATGCTAAATATGAAGGCTGTATCTCAAATGCTTTAAAAGTTATGACAAAGTAGGTCAAAGGTCAAGGTCATGGGTCAAAAGTTTTGAATGGCTGAGAAAACCTTGCGCAAGGATCATGCATGCCAAATATGAAGGCTCTATCTCATATGGTTCAAAAGGTATGATAAAGTAGGTCACAGGTCAAGGTCACAGGTCAAATCTTTATGAGTGGATAGCCCTTGTCAGAAGGAACCTACATGTCAAATTTGTAGGCTCTATCTCAAACGGTTCAAAAGTTATGACAAAATAACCTACTGATCTACTTTTTGATTTGACATGACCCATATTCGAACTTAACTGAGATATTGTCCAGATGATCATTCTGAGCAAGTTTTATGATGATTTGACTGAAACTGTGGCCTCTAAGAGTGTTCAAAACGTTTTTCTATTATTTGACCTGCTGACCTACTTTTTGACCCGACATAACCCATATTCAAACTTGACACAGATATTGTCAAGATGATCATTCTCAGCAAGTTTGATGATGATCGGACCAAAATTTGGGCCTCTAGTGTGTTAACAAGGTTTTTCAACAATCTGACCTACATATTGACCAGACATGACCCATATTCGAAATTAACCGAGATATTGTCAAATGATCATTTTGAGCAAGTTTGATGATGAACGTACCAAAACTGTAGCCGCCAGTGTGTTCAGAGGGTTTTTCTATGATTTGACCGACCTACTTTTTGACCCAACATGACCCATATTTGAACATGACTGAGATATTGTCAAGATGATCATTCTGGGCAAGTTTGTTGATGATCGGACCAAAACTGTGGCCTCTAGTGTGTTCACAAGCCTTTTCTATGATTTGACCTACTGACCTACTTTTTGACCCGACATGACCCGTATTCATCCTTGACCCGGATATTGTCAAGACTATCATTCTGAGCAAATTTGATGGTGACTGGACCAAAACTGTGGCCTCTAGTGTGTTCACAAGGTTTTCTCTGATTTGACCTACTGGTCTACTTTTTGACCCTACATGACCCATATTCGAACTTGCCCGAGAAATTGTCAAGATAATCATTTGGAGCAAGTTTCATGATGATCAGACAAAAACTGTGGCCTCTAGTGTATTCACAAGGTATTTCTATGATTTGACCTACTGACCTACTTTGTTACCCGACATAACCCATATTCGAACTTGACCGAGATATTGTCAAAATGATCATTCTGGGCAAGTCTGATGATCGGACCAAAGCTGTGGCCTCTAGTGTGTTCACAAGATTTTCTATGATTTGACCTACTGACCTACTTTTTGACCCGACATGACCCGTATTCAAACTTGACCAAGATATTGTCAAGATGATCATTCTGGGCAGGTTTGATAATGATTGGACCAAAACTGCGACCTCTAGTGTATTCACAAGGTTTTTCTATGATTTGATCTACTGACCTACTTTTTGACCAGGCATGACTCATCCGAATGTGACCAAAATATCAAGATGATCATTCTGAGCAAGTTTGATGATGATTGGACATAAATTGTGGCCTCTAGTGTGTTCAAAAGGTTTTTCTATGATTTGACCTACTGACCTACTTTTTGACCCGACAACACTCATATTTGAACTTGACTGAGATATTGTCAAGATGATCATTCTGGGCAAGTTTGATGATGATCGGACCAAAACTGTGGCCTCCGGTGTCTTCACAAGGTTTTTTTTCTGATTTGACCTACTGACCTACTTTTTGACCCGACATGACCCATATTCTAACTTGACCGAGATTTTGTGGTGGTTCAAATTGTGTGTAAGTTTAGTTAAAATCAATTCATAAATGAAACATCTATCATGCAGACAAGACCAAAATAGGCAATTTTTGTCCTTTCAGGGCCCGTAACTTCGTAACACATGATGGGACATGGCTGGTTCAAGAAAGGAACCCAGATCTCATGGTGGTATAAGTTGTGTGCAAGTCTGGTTAAAACTAGAGCTGTCAGAGGATCTGACTATAGCCCCGCTTCAGCGCTGTCAGAGAAGAAAGTTATTTAAGCTGCAGAGAAAACAGTTATGAACAAGAAATAACTGTTGAAAATTTTACATTATCTGGAAAAACTCTAAGAGTTGTGAGCCCTTGTCCCTCATTTCAATGAGCATGATACATTACCAGAATGTCCATGTTTATACTAAATTTCATCTTCCATTTTTCAATGTTCAAAGGGTAATAACTCCTAAAGTAGGCAAATCAGAGTCATGGTTCCTGCGCTCTGCATATTGTCTCATGGTGCTTTACACTTGTGTGAAGTGTCATGAAAATATATCAAATGGTTTGTGAGTTATGGAGCCGACACTGTCAAAATTGCCTTTTTAAATGTTCAAAGGGCAATAACTCCTAAAGTAGGCAAACCAGAGTTATGGTTCCTGCACTCTGCACATCATCTCAAGGTGCTTTTCATTTATTTGAAGTTACATGAAAATATCAGAAACGGTTATGGAGCGGACATAGTTAAAATTGCCATTTTTGTAATATTCAAAAGCCTATAACTGAAAAAGTAGACAATCCAGAGTTTGGGTTCCTGCGCTCTGCACACGTAATATGGTGCTTTACATTTGTGTGAAGTTTCATAAAATTATCTCAAACGGTTTTTGAGTTATCGAGCAAAGACGGCTAAAATTGATATTTTTCAATATTCAAAGGGAAATAACTCAAAAATTAGGCAATCCAGAGTTATGGTTCCTGCACTCTGCACACCATCTCATGGTGTTTAATGTTTGTGTGAAGTTTCATGAAAATATGTGAATGGGTTTTAAAGTTATGGAGCGGACACGAAAATTGTTAACAGACACAGACAGACACACAGACAGACACACAGAAAATACGAAAACCAGAGTTATGGTTCTTGCGCTCTGCACATTGTCTCATAGTGCTTAACATTTGTGTGAAGTTTCATGAAATTATCTCAAACGGTTTTCGAGTTATGAAGCGGACACTGTTAAAATTGCCATTTTTCAATGTTCAAAGGGCAATAACTCCAAAAATAAGCAATGCAGAGTTATGGTTCCTGCGCTCTGCACATCGTCTCATAGTGCTTAACATTTGTGTGAAGTTTCCTAAAAATATCTCAAACGGTTTTCGAGTTATGAAGCGGACACAATTAAAATTGCCATTTTTCAATGTTCAAAGGGCAATAACTCCAAAAGTAGGCAATCCACAGTTATAATTCCTTCGCTCTGCACATTGTCTTATGGTGTTTAACATTTGTGTGAAGTTTCATGAAAATATGTTAAGCAGATACAAAGTTATGGAGCCATCACAAATTAACGGAATCACGGAATTACGGAATTACGGAATTACGGAATTACGGAAAATGTTCAAAGGGCAATAACTCCAAAAGTAGGCAATCCACAGTTATAATTCCTTCGCTCTGCACATTGTCTTATGGTGTTTAACATTTGTGTAAAGTTTCATGAAAATATGTTAAGCAGATACAAAGTTATGGAGCCAACACAAATTAACGGAATCACGGAATGACAGAAGGACATGGCAAATCCAATATAGCCCCACTTTTTCAAAGCGGGGCTATAATCAAATCATAAATGAAGATGCTATCGTGCGGACAAGACCAAAATAGGCAATTTTTGCCCTTTCAGGGGCCGTAACTCCACAACACATGATGGGATATGGCTGGTTCAAGAAAGGAACCCAGATCTCATGGTGGTACAAGTTGTGTGCAAGTCTGGTTAAAATCAGATCATAAATGAAGATGCTATCGTGCGGACAAGACCAAAATAGGCAATTTTTGCCCTTTCAGGGGCCGTAACTCCGTAACACAAGATGGGATATGGCTGGTTCAAGAAAGGAACCTAGATCTCATGGTGGTACAAGTTGTGTGCAAGTCTGGTTAAAATCAAATCATAAATGAAGATGCTATCGTGCGGACAAGAAATTGTTTACGCACGCACAGACGGACGCACGGACGCACTGACGACGGACAAAATGTGATCACAAAAGCTCACCTTGTCACTACGTGACAGGTGAGCTAAAAAGTTATTGGCCGTACTCAAAAAAGCCCTTTTTTACCTTTGACCTCTAAGTATCGCCTGTACCTTTGAGGTACAATACATCGTCCAATGATGGTTAACATTTCTGCCAAGTAATTTCATAATCCATCAAAGAATAAGGAAGTTATTGACTGTCCCTTTTTTACCTTTGACCTCTAGGTATGACCTTGACATTGGAGGTATGGACCTTGGTCTTGCACATGACTCATGGGCTAATGACTAACATTTCTGCATGGTTACTTTATAAAGTCCATCCACAAATAAAAAAGTTACTGACTGGACACAAAAAAAAAAAAAAACTTTTTTTTACCCCTGACCTCTTAGTATGACCTTGATCTTGGAGGTACCGACCTGGGTCTAGCGTGCACCATATCGTCTCATGATGGTTAACATTTCTGCCAAGTAATTTCACAATCTATCCAGGAATAAGAAAGTTATTGACTGAACACTAAAAAAGGCCCCTTTTTGTCCTTTGACCTCTTAGTACGACCTTGACATTTGAGGTACCAACTTGGGTCATGCATACAACACATCGTCTCATGGTGGTTAACATTTCTGCCAAGTAATTTCAAAATCCATCTAAAAATAAGAAAGTTATTGACAGAACACAAAAAAGGCCCCCTTTTTTACCTTTTACCTCTATGTATGACCTTGACATTTCAGGTACCAAACTGGGTCATGCGTGCAACACATCTCATGGTGGTTAACATTTCTGCCATGCAATTTCAAAATCCATCTAAAAATAAAGTTATTGACCAAACACGAAAAAAGGCCCCTTTTTTGACTTTTGACCTCTATGTATGACCTTGACCTTTTAGGTACCAAACTGAATCATGCATGCAACACATCGTCTCATGATAGTTAACATTTTTGCCAAGCAACTTCAAATTCTATCAAAAAATAAGCAAGTTATTGACAAAACCCGAAAAAAAGGCCCTTTTTTTACCTTTGACCTCTAAGTATGACCTTGACCTTTGAGGTACCAACCTGGGTCATGCATGCAACACATCATCTTATATTGGTTAACATTTCTGCCAAGTGATTTAAAAATCCATCTCAAAATAAGAAAGTTATTGACCAAACACGAAACAAAGGCCCCTTTTTTGACCTTTAAACTCCAAGTTTGACCTTGACCTTGGAGGTACCGACCTGCCTCATGCACGCCACACATCGTCTGATGGTTGTTAATATTTCTGCCAATTAATTTTAAAATCCATCTCAAAATAAGAAAGTTATTGACCAAACACGAAAAAAAGACCCCTTTTTTGACCTTTGACTTCTTAGTATGACCTTGACCTTTGAGGTACCGACCTGTCTCATGCGCACCACACATCGTCTTATGGTTGTTAATATTTCTGCCAAGTAATTTTATAATCCATCTGAAAATAAGAAAGTTATTGACCGGACACGATTTGCCCATATATATATACATACCGACAAACTTCAAAGGGAGATAATTCAAAAAGTATAAATGAAAGAGTTATAGTTCTTGCGCACTGCACCTCGTCTAATGCTGATTAATATTTATATGAAGTTTCGTGAAGATAGCTCGAACGCTTTTCAAGTTATAGAGCGGACACGAAAGTGTGACAGACGGACAGACAGACAGACAGACGCCGGGGGGAAAAACAATATGTCTCTCCGAAAAATTTTTTTTCGGGGGAGACAGAACTACAGCAAGTCCTCAAGGTGTCCGAATTTTTAGGATTTTTACAGAATTTCTCATTTGATCAACAATACAGCAGAACCGGAATATTCAAACTAAAATAGCTAGCCTTAGTAGCTCAGTTGGATACACACATCAGACTGGTAATCAGGGGCCAATTGTTCAAAGCATCATTAGCTTAACGAGCTTGTTCGTGGTCAAAATGTTAACTGTTCTAGCAAGTACAATACCTAATACATGTAAAGCGTTATTTTTTGCCATATTAAATGACCAAAGTTTTAACCATACATTAACTAACAACATCATTACTTTTTAACGACTGGTCCAAGGTGGCTATTCGATACCTGCCAAGTAGGCATCATTCTTTTATTGAGATTTATCATGAAATGTTTTCTACGGTTATTCTCTCCCTTCCGCTGATTCAAGAAGGGCTGTTGTCAGTTTTTTTGGCGAAAACATGCTATACAAGTGCACTGTACTGATTAACCATTCATGTATAAGCATGTCCAGGAAAAAGGTGGCCAGGCAGACTACAGCTCAATACGACCAAAACAGTCTTGACTTGGAGTTAAGCTCCAAGCAAACAAACAAACTTAGATGACACAATATATACAACACAATTTAAAGACTCCAAATTATATGAAATGAATACATTTTAACCCTCAATAATTCAATAACTTGATAAATCAAAAACAAACAATGGCCAGACCGTCGGACATTGGATTATCACAGATCTACTGTGTTTGGACTGATGTATGAGCTAGTAGTCACTTAGCAAACCCTTCAGATGCTAAGTAAAACTGCATCTGAAAACGTCATGGGCCAGCTGTTCAAAACTAACGACATTGTTAGCTAACATATCGTTAAAACTTGGATCATTCAGTATAGCAAAAATACTAATATTTTTGCAGATAAAATGTGAGCAGCTTTTGCAAATGCAAAAGCTGCTCACATTTTTTCAGCAAAAATAAAATTTTAGATATGGTACTTGCTAGAATGGTTAACAATTTTACCACTAACAAGCTTGTTAAGCTAAGGCGGCTTTGAACAACCGGACCCAGTTGTTTATGTTGTCTGCGGCATCTTCTTGCTAACTTTTTACAAATATTTTTGCATACAGACAAACAATGTTGGCCCTGATCAGACTGCTCCTAGTTCTTGATCCACACTATTTGCATCCCTGACTTTTAAAGAAACCAGTAAAAAACAAAGCAGATGACAACTGTTGTAATTGGCATCTTAAGGGTAAGCCAAAAAGCAAAAATGGCACAGATGGCATTGTACTTTTTTGTTACTCCACAGCACTTTATAATACTATCACTGGGATTCACATCAAAAATCCTGTCAACTAAACAATCATCTTATATCTAAACAAATAAACACCACAACCTCATTATAACACTGTTTATTATGACATGGTTTGGGATATAACATTGTTAAATGTAAATGAAATGGTTTCAAAATGTACAGATTATATAGAAAAACACCCATAAATGGTTGAAGCGGGGCTATAAAATAAAGTATTCTTACATGTTTTCGTACACTGCAACCCCTTTTTGCTAATATTCTTGGGGTCCAAAGCAAAAACCATATAATTAAACAACACTGCTGAAACCGAACAAAAATTTCGTCGAAGGCTATGTCCTGCCTGTATAAACTTTGCCATTTGGATGAACACTAGGGTGGTCAGAAATGTTGACTGACTGATGAACGAACAAACGGATGGAAAATTGGACTCTGCTGAAAGCAGGCGTTTCAGCAGGCGCGACAACAAAAATGTGAAGATTATATAGACACAAGAGCACCGCATGGGGGTGCAAACGCTCGGCTGCAGTTTCTTTTAGTTAAACAAAAATTGTAAGTTGAAAAAGGGGCATAACTGTGCCAAAAATATTTTGAGGGTTACCTCACCTATTGGTATGAGTTGCTCTTTTCATAATGAACAACTAATCTGAGTTTCAAGCTAAAAATGACCATTTTTGTTCATTTTTCTATATAATCTACAGATTTTTTTTATCAATCTTTAAACCCTTTATTTATTTCCAAAACTGTGATACCATGAACAGTGTTATAAAAGACTTGTATCTGTACACGTAAGTCAAAAATGTAGGAAAGCCTTATCAAAACAAACACTATCTAAATAAAAGATTTCCAAACATATTTTTCATGTGAGTAAGAAAGAAAATCTGTCATAGCTCATGATCATCAAGATTCTGCCATAATGATGGAAATAAATCACTTTTCCATAGAGAGACTCCAAGCCCAGCATGTGTTGAGAATCAGCAGACATTAGAAGTGCAATGAACTGTTTTGCACATGGTCCTGTTTGCTTAACCCTTTTTGTACCAGATGGAATCTTCCTCCTTATATAGGGTAGGAGTCCACTTCAAAATTTAGGGATGTTGGGTTGTGTTTTCATCAAAATTAATTTGGAAACTGATGGAACTTTTAGCAAACAGTGGAGGCCCTGATCAGACGCTGCATTCTGCGGCGTCTGACCTGGGCCTGCACTGTTTGCCAGGGTACCCATTTTGGGTTTCTGGTACAAAATGGGTTAAAGTTTAATGGCCAAGTGAACACTATTTAGGTTATATAGAGCTGGTCAATTTACCTAACCACACTTTTTCTGGGCAGGCTTAGAAGTGGTTAACCAGTAAGTGCACATTCCTTTGCCAGAAACTGAAAACTGCCCTTCTTGAATAAGTGGAAGGGAGAGAATCAATGACTGTAGAAAAGATTTCATGTTCAATCTCCATCAAAGGATGTTGCCAACCTGCCCGGGGTATCAAACCCACAACCTGACAACCAGAGGTGCGGTTAACAAAAGAACGTAGGCAACAAAGTGAGTGCTCGGCGGGCACCCGCATTGTTGAATGCACCTCTTATAACCATTTAAATGCACATCAAAGTGAACTACCGAGGCCAGCGGTATTTCCCATAGTGACAGCCCTGATCAGATCACACCACCACCTGCAGTGACTGATCTAGGCCAGCACTGTTTGTCAGTGTTCTGTTTTGGTGATTCCCTTATAGAAAAGAACAGAATATCAATGCACTGACAGCACTGGCAAGTCAACTGTCTTTATCCCATTGCTATATGTTAGACAAGTCCATTTGTCATACAAGGAGTGTCAGGCCTATTTTTTGGTTTTTATTCTATTTTTGACGGAAAATTCTGTTAGCAAATAGTGCAGGCCCTGATCAGACGCCGCATTCTGCGGCGTATGATCTGGGCTTGCACTGTTTGCCAAGGTACCCCTTTTGGGGTTTCCCGCATACAATGGGTTATTTGGGAAACTGGTCCTGAAGGAGAACTTAACCCTTATCTTGCTGAATATTTAGCTTAGCCACACCCATTTCTGACTGAACCAATCAGATTACTTGATGTAATTTATACCTACAAATTCATAAACTGAATGTCAAACAGTGTAGACCCTGGTCAGATGGCTTCTTCCGACTGTTTTGTTTACCCCTTGAATTCCTGTACTTTTAGCAAATGTGTCTGCGGCATCTGATCTGAGGATACACTGTTTGCTAGACCCTGATCAGAAACCACATTCTGTGGCTTCTGATTTCGATCTACACTGTTTCCCAATGTCCCAGTTATAAGAGTCGAGTCAAGATATTACAGTTTATCAAGCACTACCACATCACAGGCAGAATAGCACAACTACAGAGGACCTTTGTTATACAACAGTATTTGTTCCCCATTATTCTGCCGATATAAAGAATCCCAGTTAGGAGTATGATAGGTAATAAAAGGCCTTTTCCGCTTCATTACTCCGAGAAAAAAATGTTACAGACATTTGTTAGAATCGCCTCACCGAGGCAATTCTAACAAATATCTATAGCATTTGTTTCTTGGAGTATTAGATTACAAGATTTTTTTCTGACTATGGACTCGATTTGTGCATTTTCAACACGAGGGAAGCCCACGCCGCTCGAACCCTTGGCTAAACCATTATAACTGCCATTATAACAAGTTTTGCTGTTATAACGAATGTCGGATTAAAGAGGGTTGACTGTATAAATAAATGTAACCATCACGAAAACACACCTATATAATTTTGACCCCCTTGAACCCCACTTTTATATAGTAAAACTGGGGTTTCCGGGGGTATACCTTATTTTTCTTATTTGTGCTCTAAAATATAGATATTTTGAGCAGAAATAAGAAAATATCACAATTTTTCATCATAAAATTTTCCTATTTTCGGCGATAAAGGTGGCAATGTATTTGTATAGGCGTGTTTGTGTAATGCTGGATTTTGTATGTGGTCAGCAACAATCATGTGGACAATGGTAGGCATGAAACTTCTGTTTACAAAATTTGATTTGATTGATAAACAATACAATCGACCCAATAAGACTTGACAACCATTAACCCTTTTTGTACCAAGTAGTTTAGGTTGTAGTACCAATCGGTTAATCCAAAATCATTAACCCATAGACAAATCGCAAGTATTAATGTTCAGACCAACAGACATGGACTCCAAAAGAGTGTAATCAGGAATCTTCCTTCTTATATATAGCAGGAGTCCACTTCAAAATTTAGGGGTGTCAGGTTGTGTTTTCATCCAAAAGTTATCTGGATAATGACTGACATTTTTGCAAACAGTGAGGTCCTGATCAGATGCCGAGAATGCTGTGTCTGATCTGGGGCTGCCCTGTTTGCCAGGGTACACTTTTTGGGGTTTCTGGTACAAAATGGGTTAAGCAATTAAGGTCCATTTCAACACGTAAAATTTTCACTCAAAATGTCTCAGTAGTGTTAAATTTAAGGGGAATAGAGACATCTGGCATACTTTCTGCCATTTTTCAAAGGAAAATAACTTTGTTACTTCCTGTTTAAAATCTGGTACACTGAACCCCTCCAAATAATGGGTTTACTCTTGAAAGAATTCACTCCTATAAGAGTAGAACCCTGTCAAGTAAGTTACTGGATGTAGACAGACAGACAGACAGACAGACAGACAGACAGACAGACAGACAGACAGAGAGAGAGCGAGAGAGAGAGAGAGCGAGAGAGAGAGAGAGAGAGAGAGAGAAAAGTTACTATACATGTATATATCAGTGGTAAACGCTACCTTCACTGAACTTTTAATAAATCCATCACCCAGCTCATGAAAATCAAAAATGATGTGAACAAACAAACTCCAATTTTAAATTACAAGCTTGAAACAAGAGGGCCATGATGGCCCTGGATCGCTCACCTGATCCATAGAGTAACAAGTAGGCCCCAGGGAGGGCCATTATTGACCCCAGGTCTATAATGCGCATAATTTTGAGGGAGGTCTAAAAAGGTGAAGCTTCATACCAAATATTAACAAAGGCTATAATTTGAATAATCATGGCAAAGGTCCACTAGATGGAGCTACACCCCAAATATCAAAGACCTGGGACTTGGGGTTTCAGAGAAGAGGATTTTTTTTAAAGATATTCCCTACATAAGCCTATGTAAAACCAAATGGCCCCAGAGCGGGGGCATTTTTGGCCTCTGGGCTATAATTTAAATAATCTTGATAGAGGTCAACTAGATGAAGTTTCACACCAAATATCAAAGACCTGGGCCATGCTGTTTCAGAGAAAAAGATTTTCAAAGATTATCTCTATATAAGTCTTTGTAAAACCAAAGGGCCCCGGGGCGGGGGATTTGTAGCCTGGGGGCTATAATGTGAACAATCTTGGTAGAGGTCCACTAGATGAAGCTCCATACCAAATATCAAAGACATGGGCCTTGCAGTTTCGGAGAAGAAGATTTTTAAAGATCTCCCTATATAAGTCTATGTAAAACCAAAGGGTCTCGGGGTGGGGGCATTTTTGACCCAAGGTCTATAATTTGAACAATCTTGATAGAGGTCAACTAGATGAAATTTCACACCAAATATCAAAGACCTAGGCCTTGTGGTTTCACAGAAGAAGATTTTTAAAGATTATCCCTGTATAAGTCTAAGTAAAGCCAAAGGGCCCCGAGACGGGGGCATTTTTGGCCCCAGGGCTATAATTTGAACAATCTTGGTAGAGGTTTTCAAGATGAAGCTTCATACCAAATATCAAAGAAGTGAGCCTTGAGGTTTCAGAGAAGAAGATTTTTAAAGATTTTCCCTATATAAGCCTATGTAAAACCAAAGGGCCCTGGGGCGGGGGCATTTTTGGCCTGAGAACTATAATTTGAACAATCTTGGTAGCGGTACATCAGATGAAGCTTCATACCAAATAGCAAAGACCTGGGCCTTGCGGTTTCAGGGAAGAAGATTTTTAAAGATTTTCCCTATGTAAGCCCATGTAAAACCAAAGGGCCCCGGGGCGGGGTCATTTTTGGCCCCAGCACTATAATTTGAACAATCTTGGTAGGGGTCCACAAGACGAAGCTTCATACCAAATATCAAAGACCTGGGCCTTGCGGTTTCAGAGAAGAAGATATTTAAAGATTTTCCCTATATAAGCCCATGTAAAACCAAAGGTCCCAGGGCGGGGGCATTTTTGGCCCCAGCACTACAACTTGAACAATCTTGGTAGGGGTCTACTAGATGAAGCTTCATACTAAATATCAAAGTCCTGGGCCTTGCGGTTTCAGAGAAGAAGATTTTTAAAGATTTTCCCTATATAAGCCCATGTAAAACCAAAGGGCCCCGGGGCGGGGGCATTTTTGGCCCCAGCACTGTAATTTGAACAATCTTGGTAGTGATCCACTAGATGAAGCTTCATACCAAATATCAAAGACCTGAGCCTTGCGGTTTCAGAGAAGAAGATTTTTTAAGTTTTCGGTGAAAAAATCTATTTTTGTCTCCTGTGACCTATATGTGCAACGGACGGAAACCATTTGAACAACTTTGAAAGGGGACCACCTAAGGATCATTCCTGTGAAGTTTGGTCAAAATCCCATCAGTGGTTTAGGAGGAGATGTTGTTTGAAGAAATTGTTTACGCATGGATGACAGACAAAAAGTGATCACAAGAGGGCCATGATGGCCCTGGTTCGCTCACCTGATCCATAGAGTAACAAGTGGGCCCCGGGGAGGGCCATTATTGACTAGGGTTATAATGTGCATAATGTTGAGGGAGGTTTAAAAAGGTGATGCTTCATACCAAATATCAACAAAGGCAATAATTTAGAATCTTGGCAAAGGTCCATTAGATGAAGCTACACACCAAATATCAAAGACCTGAGCCTTGCAGTTTCAGAGAAGAAGATTTTTTTTTAAAGATATTCCCTACATAAGACTATGTGAAACCAAATGGCCCCGGGGTTGGGGCATTTTTAGCCTCAGGGCTATTATTTAAACAATCTTGGTTGGGGTCCACTAGATGAAGCTTCACACTAAATATCAAAGACCTGGGCCTTGCTGTTTCAGAGAAGAAGATTTTCAAAGATTATCTCTATATAAGTTTATGTAAAACCAAAGGGCCCTGGGCGGGGGCATTTGTGGCCCGTGGGCTTTAATTTGTTCAATCTTGGTAGAGGTCCACTAGATGAAGCTCCATACCAAATTTCAAAGACATAAGCCTTGCAGTTTCAGAGAAGAAGATTTTTAAAGATTTCCCTTTATTAGTCTATGTAAAACCAAACGGTCTTGGGGCAGGGGCATCTTTGGTCCGAGGGCTATAATTTGAACAATCTTGATAGAGGTCCACTAGATGAAATTTAACACCAAATATAAAAGACCTAGGCCTTGTGGTTTCATAGAAGAAGATTCTGAAAGATTTTCCCTATATAGTTGTCAATGCAAAACCAAAGGGCCACCAGGCGGGGGCATTTTTGGTCTCAGGTCTATAATTTGAACAATCTTGGTCCACTAGCTGAAGCCTCATACCAAATATCAAAGACCTAGCCTTGCTGTTTCAGAGAAGATTTTTCAAGATTTTCGCTATATAAGTTTATGTTAAACCAAAGGGCCCCGGGATGGGGGCATTTTTGGCCCCAGCACTATAATTTGAACAATCTTGGTAGGGGTCCACTAGATGAAGCTTCATATCAAATATCAAAGAATTTGGGACTTGCAGCTTCAGAGAAGAGGATTTTTAAAGATTTCCCTATATAAGCCTATGTCAAACCAAAGGGCCCCAGGGCGGGGGCATTTTTGGCCCAAGCACTATAATTTGAACAATCTTGGTAGGGATCCACTAGATGAAGCTTCATATCAAATATCAAAGACCTGCGCCTTGTGGTTTCAGAGAAGAAGATTTTTTTTAAAGATATTCCCTACATAAGACTATGTGAAACCAAATGGCCCTGGGGTTGGGGCATTTTAGCCTCAGGGCTATAATTTAAACAATCTTGGTTGGGGTCCACTAGATGAAGCTTCACACTAAATATCAAAGACCTGGGCCTTGCTGTTTCAGAGAAGAAGATTTTCAAAGATTATCTCTATATAAGTTTATGTAAAACCAAAGGGCCCTGGGCGGGGGCATTTGTGGCCCGTGGGCTTTAATTTGTTCAATCTTGGTAGAGGTCCACTAGATGAAGCTCCATACCAAATTTCAAAGACATAAGCCTTGCAGTTTCAGAGAAGAAGATTTTTAAAGATTTCCCTTTATTAGTCTATGTAAAACCAAACGGTCTTGGGGCAGGGGCATCTTTGGTCCGAGGGCTATAATTTGAACAATCTTGATAGAGGTCCACTAGATGAAATTTAACACCAAATATAAAAGACCTAGGCCTAGTGGTTTCATAGAAGAAGATTCTGAAAGATTTTCCCTATATAATTGTCAATGCAAAACCAAAGGGCCACCAGGCGGGGGCATTTTTGGTCTCAGGTCTATAATTTGAACAATCTTGGTCCACTAGCTGAAGCCTCATACCAAATATCAAAGACCTAGCCTTGCGGTTTCAGAGAAGATTTTTCAAGATTTTCGCTATATAAGTTTATGTTAAACCAAAGGGCCCCGGGATGGGGGCATTTTTGGCCCCAGCACTATAATTTGAACAATCTTGGTAGGGGTCCACTAGATGAAGCTTCATATCAAATATCAAAGAATTTGGGCCTTGCAGCTTCAGAGAAGAGGATTTTTAAAGGTTTCCCTTTATAAGCCTATGTCAAACCAAAGGGCCCCAGGGCGGGGGCATTTTTGGCCCCAGCACTATAATTTGAACAATCTTGGTAGGGATCCACTAGATGAAGCTTCATATCAAATATCAAAGACCTGCGCCTTGTGGTTTCAGAGAAGAAGATTTTTAAAGATTTTCCCTATATAAGCCCATGTAAAATCAAAGGGCCCCAGGGCGGAGGCATTTTTGGCCCCAGCACTATAATTTGAACAATCTTGGTAGGAGTGCACTAGATGAAGCTTAATACCAAATATCAAAGACCTGGGCCTTGCAGTTTCAGAGAAGAAGATTTTTTAAGTTTTCGGTGAAAAAAATCTATTTTTGGCTCCTGTGACCTATATGTGCAATGGACCGGAACCATTTGAACAACTTTGAAAGAGGACCACCTAAGGATCATTCCTGTGAAATTTGGTCAAAATCCAATCAGTGGTTTAGGAGGAGATGTCGTTTGAAGAAATTGTTTACGCACGGATGACAGACAAAAAGTGATCCTAATATAAAACACAAGAGGGCCATGATGGCCCTGGATCGCTCACCTGATCCACAGAGTAACAAGTGGGCCCCGGGGAGGGCCATTATTGACCCTAGGGTTATAACTTGCATAATGTTGAGGGAGGTCTATAAGATGAAGCTTCATACCAAATATCAACAAAGGCAATAATTTGAACAATCTTAGCAAAGGTCCACTAGATGAAGCTACACACCAAATATCAAAGACCTGAGCCTTGTAGTTTCAGAGAAGAAGATTTTTATCAAAGATATTCCCTACATAAACCTATGTAAAACCAAATGGCCCCGGCGCGGGAGCATTTTTGGCCTCAGGGCTATAATTTAAACAATCTTGATAAAGGTCCACTACATGAAGCTTCATACCAAATATCAAAGACCTGGGCCTTGCTGTTTCAGAGAAGAAGATTTTCAAAGATTATCTCTATATAAGTCTATGTAAAACCAAAGGGCCCCGGGCGGGGGCATTTGTGGCCCGAGGGCTATAATTTTTTCAATCTGGTAGAGGTCCACTAGATGAAGCTCCATACCAAATATCAAAGACATGGCCTTGCAGTTTCAGAGAAGAAGATTTTTAAAGATTTCCTGCTATAAGTCTAAGTAAAACCAAAGGGTTTCGGGGCGGGGGCATTTTTGGCCGCAGGGCTATAATTTGAACAAACTTGATAGAGGTCAACTAGTTGAAATTTCTCACCAAATATCAAAGACCTAGGCCTTGTGGTTTCATAGAAGTAGGGGGGGGGGGGGAATTTTTGACCCCAAGGCTATAATTTGAACAATCTTAGTAAAGGTCCACCAGGTAAAGCTTCACACCAAATATTAAAGACCTGGGGGGTGGGGGGGGGGCATTTTTGGCCCCAAGGCTATAATTTGAACAATCTTAGTAAAGGTCCACCAGGTAAAGCTTCACACCAAATATTAAAGACCTGGGCCTTGTGGTTTCAGAAGAAGATTTTTTAATGATTTTCCCTATATAAGCCTATGAAAAGCCATAGGCCCCCGGGGCGGCACATTTTGGCCCCCAGGGCTATAATTTGAACAATCTTGGTAGCCGTTCACTTGATGAAGCTTCACACCAAATATCAAAGATCTGGGCCTTGCGGTTTCAGAGAAGAAGATTTTAAAAGATTTTCCCTGTATAAGCCTATGTAAAACCAAAGGCCCCCGGGGCGGGGGGCATTTTTGGCCCCAAGGCTATAATTTGAACAATCTTAGTATAGGTCAACCAGGTAAAGCTTCGTACCAAATATTAAAGATCTGGGCCTTGTGGTTTTAGAGAAGATTTTTTAATGATTTTCCCTATATTAGCCTATGTAAAACCAAAGGCCCCCGGGGCGGGGGCATTTTGGCTCCCAGGGCTATAATTTGAACAATCTTGGTAGAGGTCCACTAGATGAAGCTTCACACCAAATATCAAAGATCTGGGCCTTGCAGTTTCAGAGAAGAAGATTTTTAAAGATTTTCCCTGTATAAGCCTATGTAAAACCAAAGGCCCCGAGGGCGGGGGGCATTTTTGGCCCAAAGGCTATAATTTGAACAATCTTACTAGAGTTCCACCAGGTGAAGCTTCACACCAAATATTAAAGACCTGGGCCTTGTGGTTTCAGAGAAGAAGATTTTTTAATGATTTTCCCTATATAAGCCTATGTAAAACCAAAGGCCCCCGGGGCGGGGGCATTTTGGCCCCCAGGGCTATAATTTGAACAATCTTGGTAGAGGTCCACTAGATGAAGCTTCACACCAAATATCAAAGACCTGGGCCTTGCGGCTTCAGAGAAAAAGATTTTTAAAGATTTTCCCTGTATAAGCCTATGTAAAACCAAAGGCCCCCGGGGCGGGGGCATTTTTGGCCCCAAGGCTATAATTTGAACAATCTTAGTAGAAGTCCACCAGGTAAAGCTTCACACCACATATTAAAGATCTTGGCCTTGTGGTTTCAGAGAAGAAGATTTTTTAATGATTTTCCCTATATAAGCCTATGTAAAACCAAAGGCCCCCGGGGCGGGGGCATTTTGGCCCCCAGGGCTATAATTTGAACAATCTTGGTAGAGGTCCACTAGATGAAGCTTCACACCAAATATCAAAGACCTGGGCCTTGCGGCTTCAGAGAAAAAGATTTTTAAAGATTTTCCCTGTATAAGCCTATGTAAAACCAAAGGCCCCCGGAGCGGGGGCATTTTTGGCCCCATGGCTATAATTTGAACAATCTTAGTAGAGGTCCACTAGATGAAGCTTCACACCAAATATCAAAGATCTGGGCCTTGCGGTTTCAGAGAAGAAGATTTTTAAAGATTTTCCCTATATAAGCCTATGTAAAACCAAAGGCCCCCGGGGCGGGGGCATGTTGGTCCCCAGGGCTATAATTTGAACAATCTTGGTAGAGGTCCACTAGATGAAGCTTCATACCAAATATCGAAGACCTGGGCCTTGTGGTTTCAGAGAAAAAGAATTTTAAAGTTTTCGTTTAAAAAATCTATTTTTAGCTCCTGTGACCTAGATGTGCAATGGACCAGAACCATTTGAACAACTTTGAAAGGGGACCACCTAAGGATCATTCCTGTGAAGTTTGGTCAAAATCCGATCAGTGGTTTAGGAGGAGATGTCATTTTAAGAAAAAGTTTACGCACACACGCACATACGCACGCACGCACGCACGACGGACGACGGACAAAAAGTGATCCCAAAAGCTCACCTAGTCACTACGTGACAGGTGAGCTAAAAAATAAAATCAAATGCATTTTAATAAGAACATCTGGCATAATAAGCACCATATGAGTATCACACATAAAACTCAATGAATCTTCATAGATTTCATAATGACTTCATTGACTGGTACACTCCTGGCTACAGTGAATTTCACTATTTAGACCACCTTAAATCAAGACTAATTCTGGTTTTAAAAGCTTATTTAGTAGGTTGCAGTTATTCTTTCTTTGTGGTTTGCGCATACCCTGTCCTCTGGCTGTCGACCACCTTTGGGACTGTTAAAAAGTGGTCTTAAAAACTGTTCAACAGTGGTCTTAAAAGACCACTGTTGAACAGTCACATAGGTGGTCTTAATATAGTAATTTTACTGTATTTAACGTAACTGAATCAAAATTCTTCTCATAACTCCATAATTCTAGTTAGTTAACCCATTGTATATTGGTGGACTCTTCCATTGCTATATGTTGATCAAGTCCATTTGTCATATAAGGGGTGGTAGCCCTATTCTATTCTGCAGGCCCTGACCAGACGCTGCATTCTGATCAGATGCCTGCAGCATCTGATCTGAGCCTGCACTGTTTGCCAAGGTTCCCCTTTAGGGGTTTCCCAACTGCAATGGGTTTAGGGAATTTTTCTTGGTTAACCCATTTTGTACTGAACTGAATCTTCCACCTTATATATAGCACAAGTCCATTTCAAAGTTTAGGGGTGTCAGAAACTGCTTTCTTCAAAATTTAATTGCAAAATTGTTGAACTTTTTGCAAACAGTGTAGGCCCTGATCAGATGCTACGTCATGGCCCTGATCCATGCCTGCACTGTTTGCCAATTACCTGTTTGGGGGGTTTACAGTACAAAATGGGTGAATGTATAAAAGGTATGTTGTGTTTATTCATAAAAATTGCCTCAATGAGGCAATTCTAACAAGAAATATAACATACCTTTATCATAGAAATTAACTGTCAGATTGAAAAGACTGAAAAGGTATACCTTTATTTCTATAATCCCCAAGGTGTTCAAGGCATTGAAATCCAACTGCGTTACCGTATTCCTCCCATTTAGCCCCCTGCTCCTATAAGCTCCCCCTCAGTGTTTTTCCAAGAACAAATTGATAAGCGCCCCTTCTGCTGTCAGAGAAACTAAACATTTTAGCATTCTAAAAGTAAAGATCAGCCTTTCAATCATTGCCATATCTGCTGTAAATCATTTCATGCTAGGTGTTTCTAAACCCACTGCTATCACAGTCTCTGTTTTGACCACTTGGTACTTTACATGTCATAATTCCACCATATTCTGATGGAAAACCACCGTGTGTAATGGGTTCTGAAGATTTTTGTCTCTAATAAGCGCCCCCTCTTTTTCCAATTTTTTAGCTAAATGGGAGGAATACGGTAATGATTATTTTGCCAAGCTTTCTATTTTTCTCTTGGACATGAGAATCTAAGTGGAAAGTTTGAAAGTACACATAAAGCAATATATCTAATTTCCTCAATTTACAGTTTTCAACAGGATTTCATACTATAACCCTTGTCCTGCTGATCCCGGATATGTCTTATCTTTCAAACAATGAAGATCCAGATCAGATGGCTTCTGAAGAAGCCATCTGATCAGGATCTACATTGTTTGTCATTCAATTTATGAATTTGTTGCAATAATTTGCATCAAGTAGTCTGATTGGTTGATAATCGGTAGTGGGTGTGGCATATATGAATATTCAGCAGGACAAGGGTTAACAATAACATAACTCCAGATGAGAAGGAGTAATGAAAATAGTTTTTCCTATTTCTTCAAAAAAAAAAAAAAAAAAAATGTGCTGTGGGTATACGTACTTGTTAGAATTGCCTCGACACAGGTTTCTAAACAAAAATAAGAAATATTTATGCCTCTGTAATAGTAAAAAGCTATTCTAGAATTCTGATTGGTTGAGAGCATGCCACGGGCAGGGCTATAAACTATCATATTCACTCTGACACCACTTATCAAAAATACAAGTGCGCTCATTGAAAGACTCTCTATAAGTCACATGCAGGGCCATAAATTATCATATTCCCCTGCAATATTAATATCTTCCTCTTCAGTCACTGCTCCAAAGTACAAGTACATTCATTGAAAGAATCTCTAGAAGTCAGAATTCAGTATAATCAGGCCTCAAACTGACCAAGGTTTTTCATGCCTGAAAGATCCAATTTTGCAGTCTTAACACTAATCCTGCTGAACATGGCAATGATTATCTTTGCAAACAAAGTAGATCCAGATCACAGGATCTACACTGTTTGTAATGCAGTTTGTGAACTAAGCAAATACATTAAATCAAGTAATTTGATTGGTGAATAGTCAGAAATGGGTGTAGCTAACTTATTTTATTCAGCAGGATAAGCGGTAAATAGTCTTTTTAAACAGAATATAGGAGTAAAAATCAAAATCTAAAAGCCTGAAATCCTGCAAATGCCTGAAAAATATGAGGCCTGTATAATAAATCATTTGTAGTTCTTGTGTGAGGGGAATATGAAGACTTGTTCATCCTCGACACCTGCTCGGGTGAACAAAACTCATAATCCCTCACACAAGGGCAATTTATGATTAATATCCCTCAATTATGCCATTAATCCTCCTTATCTGCAGCTACAGGTAGCACATCACAACCAAAGCTATATCTACATATATATCTAGTTATCTACAATTCTATGGATAAATCTGGGAAAATGTTGTCAAGATTTCTTTATCTTTGCTCTGGCTTGTCTCAGGAGTTCATCGAAATCAAAAGCACCTGCTCTCTTGGGGTCAGCATCAAATTCTTCTTCTATTTCTTTGTTGCCATCTGTAAAACACAACCATTGTTAACCCTTATCCTGCTGCATAAATCAATTAAGCCATCAACCAATCAAATTACTTGATTTAATATATTTGTTCAATTCATAAACTGCATGACAAACTGTGTAGAGCCTGATCAGATAGTTCTTCATCTGATCTGGATTTACACTGTTTGCAAAGGTAGGAGTTGTTGTGAACAGCAGGATAAGGCTTCTTCAGAAGCCATCTGATGTGAATCTAGACTGTTTGAAAAAGTAGGGGTTGTTATGAACAGCAGGATAAGACTTCTTCAGAAGACATCTGATCTGGATCTACACTGTTTGCAAAGGTAGAGGTTGTTGTGAACAGCGGGGTAAGGGTTTAACCTTTCAACCCTGGACTGATAAAAGTACCTGCGAAAACTGTGTAGATCCAGATGAGACAACTCCAAGTGAGCCATCTTGTCAGTCTCTACACTGACTGTCATTCTGTTAACTCATTTTGTACCGGAAACCCCAAAACAGGTACTTGGCAAACAGTGCAGGCCCAGATCAGACGCCACAGAATGTGGCGTCTGATCAGGGCCTACACTGTTTGCAAAAAAGTTCTGCTATATTCCAAATAAAATTTGAAGAAAACACAACCTGACATCCCTGAATTTTGAAAAGGACTTCTGCTATATAAGGAGGAAGATTTCATTTGGTATAAAAAGGTTAATCCCACAATTAACAAGAATGGATGTGTCCAAATTCTGGAGCAGGCATCTGATCAAGATTTACACTGTTGGTCATGCAGTTTGTGAATTGAATTATTAGAGTATATCAAGTAATTGGATTGGTTTATAATCCGCAATGGGTGTTGCTAAATCTATTCAGCAGGATAAGGGGAAAAGGAAAGCTAAGTGGAATGCCTTTTTGTACAATACAGTAGAACTTCGATGGCTCGAACACCGATGACTCTTTTACCATGGACGAGTCGAACCCATTCTTGAGCCCCTAGCGAAATCCTCTACATAACAAATAGTGGGGGGATAATTAAGGAGATTTTAGTCTTTTATCTTGCAAATGTATGTTGTGTGTACTCATTAAAATCGCCTCGATGAGGCGATTCTAATGAGTACACACAGCATACATATTCATTATAGAACACCGAAAAGATGTCAAAAAGTGTCTCGTTATGCTCCTGACAGTAACCAGTGGCTCGAACCACCCCTGTCTCGAACAGATTTTCGAGGTCCCAAAGGTGTTCGAGCCACTGAAGTTCGACTGTAAATCATAGCCACAGATAAGGTAAGTATTTTGTGATAACTGAAGGATAGTTTTTATCAGTTCTTCAAATATTCCTATGTTGTGGATATTAATTAGAACCACCTTGCTGAGGTGGTTCTAATGGCTACCCACAACATAGGTTTATATATAGAGAAATATGGAAAACTACCCTTCAATTATCACAAAATACTTACCATATCTGTTGCTATGAATATGGAGGAAACTGTACCAGGGCTCAGTCATTCAAAGCCTTGTTTGCTTAACTAGCGTGTAAGTGGTGAAACTGTTAATTGTTCTTGCAAGTCCAATATCTAATAAATGCAGTATTTTTGCTGAAAAAAAAAGTGAGTAGCTTTTGCATATGCATGCAGAATTTTGCTAGACCCATAAATATTGGGGATCAAACTCCAAATGTACTGATCACCAGTCAGGCATGCCTGCTGTCACTAACATGATCAAGAAAATAATATATAACCCTGTAAACCCCCCTTTTCTCTATACAGACAGGCCTCATACTGACCAAGCTTTACCGTGCCTGAAAGGCCCAATTTTACATCCTTAACCCTCATCATGCTGAACATGTCAACCATTACCTTTGCAAACAGTGAAGATCCAGATCAGATGGCTTCTGAAGAAGCCATATGATCAGGATCTACACTGTTTGTAATGCAGTTTGTGAATTGAACAAATACTTTATATCAAGTAATTTAATTGGTGAATAGTCAGAAATGTGTGTAGCTAAATAATTTTGTTTAGCAGGATAAGCGTTAAAAAATCATTTATACAGAATATAGGTGGAAAAATAAAAAAAATTGGATGCCAAAAAACCTGAAATCAAGAAAAATCAAGAAAAAATCAAGCTCTAAAAGCCTGAAATCCTGCATATGCCTGAAAAATATGAGGCCTGTATAGAGTGGGTGGGTTAGCTACAATACTCACCTAAATCAGCATACTCTTCATCACAGAACTGTCGTCTCCCACCAAAACACAGGTCAAACTTCACATCATCATGGCAAGAATTACCCTCTGAAACACATAAAATACTGCATTTTATCTGGAAACCCTGAAGTCTTTAAGACTGAATGATTCTGGATGTGGTGTAAATCTGCAATATCCCATCCTTTGTCTTTGCATGTCAGAATGACAATATGTGGGAGTCATACCTTCCATGCATATAAACCCTATAGGTTTCATTGGGCAACAGGGCTTGAGATGTCACACAAAAAAAGTCCCACAAAATTGGAAGCAACATTTCCAAAATGACCTTAATAGTGTTGTCTGGGATGTTAAACCTCGATACAAAAACAAACATCAAGATAAATTGGCTTTTGTTTGTTTGTATTGGAGTTTAACGGCCCTGTCAACACTTTGAGCCGGTCAGTTTACCTATCCACTTTTTTCCTGGGCAGGCTTATCCGTAAGCGGTTAACCAGTACAGTGCACATTCTTTTGCCGGAAACTGACAACCCCCCTTTGCCATTTCATCATCATCAACGGATTTTTGATTAACATGCAGGTACAGGGGCAACGTCCACATAAGTGGGCCCCCTTCCAGGTAGCTGGCTGGCTTGCACCAGATCTCCAGGCTTGTCTATCATGAGGATCGATAGCAGAGAGCTCCCATTCTCTGCAATCTCTTTCTGTTAGCTGCTTCCAGGTCATCTTGGGCCTTCCTGGCCCCGTCTTTCCACCTACCTGTGTGCCACAGGCAGTCCTGACTGCACCGTTGGAGCGTTCCACATGTCCATACCAGCGAAGCCTTCTCTCTTTCAGGATGAGGTCTAGGTCCTCAATGCCAAGACACTCAAGTAACTCACTGGACCTGATGGTGACAGTGTCCTGTGGCTTGACATTGCAGATCTGTCTGATCATTGCCCTGTCATTTCGCTGTAGACGTTGGAGGTTTGGCTTTATCAATGGCCATGTCTCACTGGCATGGAGCATTGCGCTCCGCACACAAGAGCTATACACACGGCCATGCCATTTGCAAACACCAAAGGCGTGGATCAGCCTGGGTGTTCTTGCAGTCTGATCAGCATCTTAGTTACTATTCCTAAAATTTCAAGACTTGCTAATATGTACTGTAGCTGAACAGGCCAGTTTGTATCTTATCTGGTGACAAACCCCAAATACAGGTTTTATTCTGATACAAATGACCACCAAAAAACTATAAGACCTTGAAGATGAGGTCAAGGTCACCAAAGTAGAATCAAGTCCTTGTTATGTTGGTGTGATATATTGTATCAAGTTTGGCCAGGATTCTTACTCCGTTCAAGCTTCATGTATATGGTGCAAGAAAGCAAAAACTGAACCATTTTTGGACCTGTGACTTTGAAAAGTAGGTTATGGTCACCAAAACCTATTGTTGTTGTTGAACTGATATACTACAAGAAATTTGCCTGGTATTCATAGACTAGTTCAGGAGATTAAGTGCATGTAGGGAAAACTTGACAATCTTAGCACTTGTGTGACCTTGAAAAGTAAGTCAATGTCACTAATTTCAGAGGTTTCAATGTACAATGATATATTTCATCAAGTTTGATGACAATTCATAAATTTGTTCAGAAGATAAAGGTGCAGACAAGCCATTTTGGACCCAAAACTTGAGTTTTTGGAGTCTGTGACCTTGAAAAGGAGGCAATATTTGCCAAAATCTAATCAAGGCTTTCGTAGCTATCGAGGTAACTGTACTATCATAAAGTTTGATCATAATTCATTTCTGACTTTGAACCAATCAGATCACTTGATGTAATTCATTCCTACAAATTCATAAACTGAATGCCAAACAGTGTAGATCCTGATCAGATGGCTTCTTCAGAAGCCATCTGATCTGGATCTACACTGTTTCCAAAGATAGGGGCTGTCGTGAACAGCAGGATAAGACAAGTGCAGACAAGCTATTTTTGGCTGAAATCTATCTTCGCATTTGTGTGACCTTGAAAATAAGGAAAAGATCACTGAAATCATATAAAGTCGTTGATAGGTTGCAACAATATAACAATAAATTGTAGCCGGCCTCGGTAGCTCAGTCAGATGCGCATCTGACTGGTGATCAGGAGGAAGCGGGTTCGATACCTGCCAGGGTCGGCAACATTCTTTTGTGGAGATTGATCATGAAATCGTTTCTATGGTCATTCTCTCCATTCTGCTGATTCAAGAAGGGCCGTTGTCAGTTTCTGGTGAAAGAACGTGCACTTTACTGGTTAACCGCTTACGTATAAGCTTGCCAAGGGAAAAGTGTGGATTGGTAAAATGACGCTCAAAAATGACCTAAAATAGTGTTGACTGGGCTGTTAAAACTCAATACAAACAAACAAACAATAAATTGTACCAAGTTTAACCAAATTTTGTAAGAATCTAACAACTTGTTCAGGAGATACAGTGCTTCATACTGCAAACATTGACACATATTATGTTGCTAAAAGCCAGATAAGCATCAAAAGCAGTATGTCTCCCCTCTCTTCCATTTGGGTTGGGGGAGGGGGTATAATGTATACCCTTGTAAACCCCAATTTTCTCTATATTAAGTACGGTTTTCAAGATGTTCATTACACAAACATTTTAACATTATGATTCCTTTCAAAATGCACTGGCAGATTAAAACAACCTTCTGAGCTGGTTTAACTCTTATCCTGCTGTTCACGACAACCGCTATCTTTGGAAACAGTGTAGATCCAGATCAGATGGCTTCTGAAGAAGCCATCTGATCAGGATCTACACCGTTTGACATTCAGTTTATGGATTTCTAAGAATAAATTACATCAAGTAATCTGATTGGTTCGAAGCCTGAAATGGGTGTGGATAAACTGAATATTCAGCAAGATAAGGGTTAAGAAAAATAAAAGTTTAAAGGACTCACTTTCAATGGCAGCATAGGCATCACAGGTGTAGGCAAATGTCACAAAGCCATAGTTATCTCTGGAAAAATGGCAAATAAATACTTTTCACAAAAAATCACATGAACAAACATATAATTATGTGAGATTTTCATTTTTACAGATTTTTTTTTCTATTTCAGAAAGCCTAACTACAGGTCAAAACACTACTTGGACATGAATATGTACATTACTTCAAGGTCTTGCTGTTTCATCCCATTAAAAGAAACCTATGGTGGTCTCATGTTTAATATTTTAATTTAATATTTTAAATTTTGCAAGTCTCGCTACTTTGGACATCTTCCTGATGCCCGGGACTTCTGTGGAGTGTGGGCCATGTTTGCTGATGTTGGCTTGGTGGGGGAGGCCTACAAGTCCGCGGGTGGGCGTCTCTTGCCTGATGCCTCCAGTTGACCTGTCTCATGAGCTACGTCGGTCGGTGTGTGCTCGGAGGGGTATGCCGGGTCTTGTCCATCATCCCTTTCGGTTTCAAAACTTTGGGGTTGAGACAAACTGATGAAGATTAAATATCAGAAAGGCCTCTGTGTCACTAAATTTGGTATAGTTACGCCTTAAGTTTAATATTTCTGTGAAACACTGGATACACGGGTGTAGTTGTAGTCACCCGAGTCACTCTCAGATTAACCCTTTTTGTACCAGAAACCCCAAAACGGGTAGTTGGCAAACAGTGCAGGCCCAGATCAGTCGCCACAGAATGTGGCGTCTGATCAGGGCCTACACTGTTTGCAAAACATTCAGCCAGTTTCCAAATAGATTTTGAAGAAAACACAACCTGACACCCCTAAATTTTGAAATGGATTCCTGCTTTATATCAGGTGGTACAAAAGGGTAAATAGAAAACTCTACCAGATACAAAGAATACAGTATAGCTCCAATATATCGCGTTCCGATATTTCGCCATGTCTAATCTATCGCGGTCGCGGCGTGGATCCCGTTTTTTTTTTTTCCCTTAAAAACTCATAATTAAAAAAAAAATAAAGTTTTAAGTTGTTAAAGTTTATTTAAAACCAGGTTAAACCAGGGGCCAACAGCGTTTGACTTTACCCACCCAGCGTCTGCTATTTGGCGCCAAAACATAACCATTCACAAGATGACAGAAAAGTCCGTTTTTATCATGCAAACATCTACCGTTAGATGTAGCTAATTGTCTGAGGGGCGATTAAATCATTTTCACATTGATTGTGGATTAAATTTTATGACTGGAGGATAAACGCCAATTAGAGACATAACTTGACCATATTTTCACACCTTATCAACACGCACCGCAGGGTGGCAATTATATGACAGGGATAAACAATAGTGTCATACTTGAACCTTAATAAACACACAGATGGTTTGTCTCTCAATTGACAGTGCAGCAATTATTGCGATTTACTTACTGGTCTAGTTTTACCGTATTTAAGGACTCAAAAAGACTGACAGTTGTAGACGATTTTTTTTACACTCGCCCGAAATCAAAACCCAATAAAATGGTAGTTTTGTTGTTGTATAGTTTTTCGGCTCGTGGTAGACGTTAAATATTTTTTTTTACCAACCGCTACTTTTAATGATTCTGAGATCTGGCAAGCCAAGAGAAACAACTAGAATTGCTTTAGCGCTTAGTGCTATGGTAGTTGCGCCCCTTGGCTGTCACCATTACAGACAACCAGGGGAACCCGCAAATCCAAAATGGCGTCCTGTTTGACATTTTAACAATCACATGTTTTCAGACGCAGATTTTCAGCTGTTCTCGAATGTTAGTTAATTGGTAGACATAGTCCCCTTTGTTTGTTCTGTCACTGAGTAATTCTGAACCTACATTAATGATGAAATACGGCCGATAGCATTACTGACAGCATAGTGTGGCTTGATAAACGTTATCTCACCAAACTATCACCGCGACTCGTATTGGCATCTCGACAAACTACCGCAACTTATATCGCGCTCAGACCACATTGCGGTTTTCGGCTATGGACCCCTACTACCGCGATATATTGGAACTATACTGTATAATTCTGAACACATGACAATCCTGAAAAGATATTTGAACTTTGTTAAACCAAAACTGTTCTTTATCTGACTTTACCCAGAATTTCTGTATTAATTTAAAATATTAGTGACAATATAAAATTATTATCAATTTCCAATCATGTTTAACTGCTTGGTAATTACAACAAACACCTCAGTTTTAAGTATGTCTTCTCAATGACTTTGAGTATGTTTGATTATTCTCTCAAATATACACCAACTTTAGTGAATCACCAGGGTTTTGGCAATGAAATTTCCTTTATTGAAAATTCAGACACCAAGTGCTGACTTCCAAGATTAAGTGGGAGGCACAGCACCAAAAAGACAAGTGGACCTAGTTCTAAACTAACAATGTGATTAGTTAACATATTTGATCTGATAAATATAAACTATTATTTTCACTGAGAAAATGTGATTAGTTAACATATTTGATCTGATAAATATAAACTATTATTTTCACTGAGAAAATGTGAGTAGCTTTTGCAAATGCAAAACTAGAACTGTCAGAGGATCTGACTATAGCCCCGCTAAAGCGCTATCAGAAAAGAAAACTAGATCGTGCAGTCGATGGCACGCCATCGCAAATCCCCACATTTTGACCTCTTCCAGGGACCCCTGGGGGCTGGTCCAAAAATTAATGTGCTCTTGCAGAAGCCATTCATGTAAATACCTCACACACCAAATTTGGTTGAATTCCAATGAACGGTATAGGAGGAGATAGCCAGACAGACGGACGGACAGACGGACGGACAGACGGAGGCGATAACAATATCCCCACTTTTCTTCAACAAGAGGGCCCAGAGGGCCCTGGTTCGCTCACCTGTGTGTCACTGTCTCGAGTATATTCTATCTTTAGCTCTTGTGGCCATCTTGTTCATCAGCAGAGTGATTTTATCTTATTTGGTAGGGAGTAACCTAGGCAACATTCCTGGGAGCTTTGAATCAAATTGGCCTTAGGGTTTAGGGGGAGTTTCCGTTTGAATCAAATTTACAATATTTTTCTATTTTTACCTCCTGTGGCCATTTTGTTCATCAAAGTGGGATTGTTTTAGCCTTTTTGGTAGAGGATAATCTTAGCAACATTGTCGCAAGGAACCTACATGCTAAATATGAAGGCTGTATCTCAAATGCTTTAAAAGTTATGACAAAGTAGGTCAAAGGTCAAGGTCATGGGTCAAAAGTTTTGAATGGCTGAGAAAACCTTGTCACAAGGAACATGCATGCCAAATATGAAGGCTCTATCTCATATGGTTCAAAAGGTATGATAAAGTAGGTCACAGGTAAAGGTCAAAGGTCAAATCTTTATGAGTGGGAAGCCCTTGTCAGAAGGAACCTACATGCCAAATATGAAGGCTCTATCTCAAACAGTTCAAAAGTTATGACAAAATAACCTACTGATCCACTTTTTGATTTGACATGACCCATATTCGAACTTAACTGAGATATTGTCCAGATGATCATTCTGAGCAAGTTTTATGATGATTGGACTGAAACTGTGGCCTCTTAGAGTGTTGAAAACGTTTTTCTATGATTTGACCTGCTGACCTACTTTTTGACCCGACATGACCCATATTCAAACTTGACACAGATATTGTCAAGATGATCATTCTGAGCAAGTTTGATGATGATTGGACCAAAACTTGGGCCGCTAGTGTGTTCACAAGGTTTTTCAACAATCTGACCTACTGACCTACATATTGACCAGACATGACCCATAATCGAAATTAACCGAGATATTGTCAAATGATCATTTTGAGCAAGTTGAGGATTGGATCAAAACTGTAGCCGCCAGTGTGTTCAGAGGGTTTTTCTATGATTTTACCTACTGACCTACTTTTTGACCCGACAACACCCATATTCGAACTTGACTGAGATATTGTCAAGATGATCATTTTGGGCAAGTTTGATGATGATCGGACCAAAACTGTGGCCTCTCGTGTCTTCACAAGGTTTTTTTTCTGATTTGACCTACTGACCTACTTTTTGACCCGACATGACCCATATTCGAACTTGACCGAGATTTTGTGGTGGTACAAATTGTGTGCAAGTTTAGTTAAAATCAAATCATAAATGAAAGATCTATCATGCAGACAAGACCAAAATAGGCAATTTTTGCCCTTTCAGGGGCCGTAACTCTGCCTTTCAGGGGCCGTAACTCTGTAACACATGATGGGATATGGCTGGTTCAAGAAAGGAACCCAGATCTCATGGTGGTACAAGTTGTGTGCAAGTCTGGTTAAAATAAAATCATAAATGAAGATGCTAGCGTGCGGACAAGACCAAAATAGGCAATTTTTGACCTTTCAGGGGCGGTAACTCCGTAACACATGATGGGATATGGCTGGTTCAAGAAAGGAACCTAGATCTCATGGTGGTACAAGTTGTGTGCAAGTCTGGTTAAAATCAAATCATAAATGAAGATGCTATCGTGCAGACAAGAAATTGTTTACGCACGCACGGACGGACGCACTGACGACGGACAAAATGTGATCACAAAAGCTCACCTTGTCACTACGTGACAGGTGAGCTAAAAAACGTGGGGATAAATACAAGAAAAACAAGAGGGCCATGATGGCCCTGGATCGCTCACCTGATCCATAGAGTAATAAGTGGGCCCCGGGGAGGGCCATTATTGACATCAGGGTGCATAATGTGCATAATGTTGAGGGAGGTCTAAAAAGGTGAAGGTTCATACCAAATATCAAAGACCTGGGCCTTGTGGTTTCAGAGAACAAGATTTTTTTTTAAGATTTTCCCTACATAAGCCTATGTAAAACCAAATGGCCAAGGGGCGTGGGTATTTTTGGTCTCAGAGCTATAATTTAAACAATCTTGATGAGGTCCACTAGTGTAAGCTTCAAGCCAAATATCCAAGACCTGGGCCTTGCTGCTTCAGAGAAGATTTTTCAAGGATTATCTCTATATAAGTCTATGTAAAACCAAAGGGCCCCGGGGCGGGGGCATTTGTGGCCCCGAGGGCTATAATTTGAACAGTTTCTGAAGAGGTCCACTAGATGAAGCTCCATACCAAAATATCAAAGACATGGGCCTTGCAGTTTCGGAGAAGATGATTTTTAAATGTTTCCCTTTATAAGTCTATTTAAAACCAAAGGGATCGGGCCAGGGGCATTTTTGGCCCCTGGGCTATAATTTGAACAATCTTGATAGAGGTCTACTAGATGAAATTTCACACCAAATATCAAAGACCTAGGCCTTGTGGTTTCACAGAAGAAAATTTTTAAAAATTTTCCCCATATAAGTCTATGTAAAACCAAAGGGCCCCCGAGGCGGGGCCATTTTTGGTCTCAGGGCTATAATTTGAACAATCTTTTTAGAGGTCCACAAGATGAAGCTTCATACCAAATATCAAAGACCTAGGCCATGTGGTTCCAGAGAAGAAGATTTTTCAAGATTTTCCCTAGAGAAGTCTATGTAACATTTTTGGCTCCAGGGCTATAATTTGAACAATCTTGGTAGGGGTCCACAAGATAAAGCTTCATACCAAATATCAAAGACCTGGGCCTTGCCGTTTCAGAGAAGAAGATTTTTAAAGATTTTCCCTATATAAGCCTATGTAAAACCAAAGGGTCCCGGGGCGGGGGCATTTTTGGCCCCAGCACTATAATTTGAACAATCTTTGTAGGGGTCCACTAGATGAAGCTTCATTCCAAATAGCAAAGACCTGGGCCTTGTGGTTTCAGAGAAGAAGATTTTTATAGATTTTCCCTATATAAGCCCATATAATACCAAAGGGCCCTGGGGCGGGGGCATTTTTGGCCACAGCACTATAATTTGAACAATCTTCGTAGGGGTCCACTAGATGAAGCTTCTTACCAAATATCAAAGACCTGGGCCTTGAAGTTTCAGAGAAGAAGATTTTTAAAGATTTTCCCTTTATAAGCCGATGTAAAACTAAAGGGCCCCGGGGCGGGGGCATTTTTTGCCCCAGCACTATAATTTGAACAATCTTGGTAGGGGTCCACCAGATGAAGCTTCATACCAAATATCAAAGACCTGGGCCTTGAGGTTTCAGAGAAGAAGATTATTAAAGATTTTCCCTATATACGTCCATGTAAAACCAAAGGGCCCAGGGGCAGGGGCATTTTTGGCACCAGCACTATAATTTGAACAATCTTGGTAGGGGTCCACAAGATGAATCTTCATACCAAACATCAAAGACCTGGGCCTTGTGGATTCAGAGAAGAAGATTTTTTAAGTTTTCGGTGAAAAAAATCTATTTTTGGCTCCTGTGACCTAGATGCGCAACAGACCTGAACCATTTTAACAACTTTGAAAGGGGTCCACCTAAGTACCATTCCTGTGAAGTTTGGTCAACTTCAAATCAGTGGTTTAGGAGGAGATGTCGTTTGAAGAAATTGTTTACGCATGGATGACAGACAAAAAGTGATCCTAATATAAAACACAAGAGGGCCATGATGGCCCTGGATCGCTCACCTGATCCATATGATAGAGTAACAAGTGGGCCTTGGGGAGGGCCATTATTGACCCCAGGGCTACAATGTGCATAATGTTGAGGGAGGTCTAAAGAAGTGAAGCTTCATACCAAATATCAACAAAGGCTATAATTTGAACAATCTTGGCAAAGGTCCACTAGATGAAGCTACACACCAAATATCAAAGACCTGGGCCTTGGGGTTTCAGAGAAGAAGATTTTTTAAAGATATTCCCTACATTAGCCTATGTAAAACCAAATGGCCCCGGAGCGGGGGCATTTTTGGCTTCAGGGCCATAATTTAAACAATCTTGGTAGAGGTCCACTAGATGAAGCTCCATACCAAATATCAAAGGCATGGGCCTTGGGGTTTCAGAGAAGTAGATTTTTAAAGATTTCCCTATTTAAGTCTGTGTAAAAGCAAAGGGTCTCGGGGCGGGGGCATTTTTGGCCCCAGGGCTAATAGCCTATAATTTGAACAATCTTGATAGAGGTCCACTAGATGAAATTTCACACCAAATATCAAAGACCTAGGCCTTGTGGTTTCACAGAAGAAGATTTTTAAAGATTTTCCCTATATAAAGTAGAAGTAAAACAAAGATCAGGAATCGATACAATTAACTTACTCCACGCATCAAAGACACCAAAGGGAAAGAAATACAAACATTAAGCGACCAGACCATAATGGAAACCTAAACAAAAGAAGGTCATAAGGACAGTTACTTTCCCACAAAATGGCAATATGGCCATCCAAAATTAAAAGACACAAGTGATACACACAGTAAGTAATTAACAACAACATAAATAAATGGCCACAGAAGAACCGCCTTGGAACGGTCAGTGGAAAGATTTCCACTGGGGGGCTTAAATCTATTTTACATGGCCACAATCCTCGTCCTTACTTCCGCCGCGATTTAGACAAATAATTTGTTCAGTCCGCATGAAGGCCTCCTAACTCATCAGTGCAACATCTCCGTGAACACAAATAATCAAAGAACCACAGAGGTGAGACAAAGGTGAGGACTCGACAGCAAGAAACCACTGAAATGCTGGAGCAAAAGAAAACCAACAGTTAGACTCTATAAGTTATAAGTCTATGTAAAACCAAAGGGCCCCCGAGACAGGGGCGTTTTTGGTCTCAGAGCTAAAATTTGAACAATCTTGGTAGAGGTCCACTAGATGAAGCTTCATACCAAATATCAAAGACCTAGGCCTTCTGGTTTCAGAGAAGAAGATTTTTCAAGATTTTCCCCATATAAGTCTATGTAATACCAAAGGGCCCCGGAGCAGGGGCATTTTTGGCCCCAGGGCAATAATTTGAACAATCTTGGTAGAGGTCCACAAGATGAAGCTTCATACCAAATATCAAAGACCTAGGCCTTGTAGTTTCAGAGAAGAAGATTTTTAAATATTTTCCCTATATAAGTCTATGTAAAACCAAAGGGCCCCGATGCGGGGGCATTTTTGGTCTCAGGGCTATAATTGAACAATTTTGGTAGAGGTCCACTAGATGAAGCTTCATACTGAATATCAAAGACCTAGGCCTTGTGGTTTCCGAGAAGAAGATTTTTCAAGATTTTCCCCTCTATAAGCCCATGTAAAACCAAAAGGCCCCGGGGTGGGGGCATTTTTGGCCCCAGCACTATAATTTGAACAATATTGGTAGGGGTCCACTAGATGAAGCTTCATACCAAATATCAAAGACCTGGGCCTTGCCGTTTCAGAGAAGAAGATTTTTTAAAGATTTTCCCTATATAAGCCTATGTAAAACCAAAGGGCCCTGGGGCGGGGGCATCTTTGGCCCCAGCATTATAATTTCAACAATATTGGTAGGGGTCCACCAGATGAAGCTTCATACCAAATATCAAAGACCTGGGCCTTGCGGTTTCAGAGAAGAAGATTATTAAAGATTTTCCCCTTTTATAAGGGGGGGGGGGGGGTAACTGGGCCTTGTGGGGTGAAGCTTCATACCAAATATAAAAAAAATGGGCCTTACGGTTGCAGAGAAGAAAATTTTTAAAGATTTTCCCTATATAAGTCTATGTAAAACCAAAGGGCCCCGGAGCGGGAGCATTTTTGGCCCCAGGGCAATAATTTGAACAGTCCTGGTAGGGGTCCACTAGGTGAAGCTTCATACCAAATATCAAAGACCTGGGCCCTGTGGTTTCAGAAAAGAAGATTTTTAAAGAGTTTCCCTATCTAAGCCATGTAAAACCAAAGGGCCCCAGAGCGGGGGCATTTTTTGCCCCAGCACTTTAATTTGAACAATCTTGGTAGGGGTCCACTAGGTGACACTTCATACCAAATATCAAAGACCTTGCGGTTTCAGAGAAGAAGATTTTTAAAGATTTTCCCTATATAAGCCCATGTAAAACCCAAAGACCCGGGGCGGGGGCATTTTTCGCCCCAGCACTATAATTTGAACAAGATTTTCCCCATATAAGTCTATGTAATACCAAAGGGCCCCGGAGCGGGGGCATTTTTGGCCCCAGGGCAATAATTTGAACAATCTTGGTAGAGGTCCACCAGATGAAGCTTCATACCAAATATCAAAGACCTGGGCCTTGCTGTTTCAGAGAAGAAGATTTTTCAAGATTTTCCATAAATAAGTCTATGTAAAACCAAAGGGCCCTGGAGCGTGGGCATTTTTGGCCCCAGGGCTATAATTTGAATGATCTTGGTAGGGGTCTACCAGGTGAAGCTTCATATCGAATATCAAAGACCTGGGCCGTGCAGTTTCAGAGACGAAGATTTTTAAAGATTTTCCCTGTATAAGCCCATATAAAACCAAAAGGCCCCGTGTGTGTGTGTGTGTGTGTGGGAGGGGGGGGGGGCTGGGCCTTATGGGGTGAAGCTTCATACCAAATATCAAAGACAAGGGCCTTACGGTTTCAGAGAAGAAAATTTTCAAAGATTTTCCCAATATAAGCCCATGTAAAACCAAAGGGCCCCAGAGCGGGGGCATTTTTTGCCCCAGCACTATAATTTGAACAATCTTGGTAGGGTCTACTAGGTAAAGCTTCATACCAAATATCAAAGACCTGAGCCTAGCAGTTTCAGAGACGAGATTTTTAAAGATTTTCACTATATAAGCCCATGTAAAACCAAAAGGCCCCGGGTTGGGGGCATTTTTGGCCCCAGGGCCTGGGCCTTGTGGGGTGAAGCTTCATACCAAATATCAAAGACATGGGCCTTACAGTTTCAGAGTAGAACATTTTTAAAGATTTTTCCCTAAATAAGCCATATAAAACCAAAGGGCCCCAGAGCAGGGGCATTTTTTGCCCGAGCACTATAATTTGAACAATCTTGGCAGGGGTCCACTAGGTAAAGCTTCATACCAAATATCAAAGACCTGGGCCTAGCGGTTTCAGAGAAGAAGATTTTTAAAAATTTCCCTATATAAGCCCATGTAAAACCAAAAGGCCCCGGGGCGGGGGCATTTTTGGCCCCAGCACTATAATTTGAACAATCTTGGTAGGGGTCCACTAGATGAAGCTTCATAACAAACATCAAAGACCTGGGACTTGCGGTTTCAGAGAAGAAGATTTTTAAAGATTTTCCCTCTATAAGCCCATGTAAAACCAAAGGGCCCCCGGGCGGGGGCATTTTTGGCCCCAGCACTATAATTTGAACAATCTTGGTAGGGGTCCACTAGATGAAGCCTCATACCAAATATCAAAGACCTGGGCATTGCGGTTTCAGAGAAAAAGATTTTTCAAGATTTTCCATATATAAGTCTATGTAAAACCAAAGGGCCCCGGAGCGGGGGCATTTTTGGCCCTACGGCTATAATTTGAACAACCTTGGTAGGGGTCCACTAGGTGAAGCTTCATACCAAATATCAAAGACCTGGGCCTTGCGGTTTCAGAGAAGAAGATTTTTAAAGATTTTCCCTATAAAACCCCATGTAAAACCAAAAGGCCCTGCTGGGGCTGGGGGGGGGGGGGACCTGGGCCTTGTGGGGTGAAGCTTTATACCAAATATCAAAGACAAGGGCATTACGGTTTCAGAGAAGAACATTTTTAGAGATTTTCCCTATATAAGCCCATGTAAAACCAAAGGGCCCCAGAGCGGGGGCATTTTTGGCCCCAGCATTATAATTTGAACAATCGTGGTAGGGTTCCACTAGATGAATCCTCATACCAAATATAAAAGACCTGGGCCTTGCGGTTTCAGAGAAGAAAATTTTAAAAGATTTTCCCTATGTAAGCCCATGTAAAACCAAAGGGCCCTGGAGCGGGGGCATTTTTGGCCCCAGCACTTTAATTTGAACAATCTTGGTAGGGGTCCACTAGATGAAGCTTCATACCAAATAACAAAGACCTGGGCCTTACGACTTCAGAGAAGAAGACTTTTAAAGATCTTCCCTATATAAGCCCATGTAAAACCAAAAGGCCCCGGGATGGGGGCATTTTTGGCCCCCAGGGCCTGGGCCTTGTGGGGTGAAGCTTCATACCAAATATCAAAGACATGGGCCTTACGGTTTCAGAGAAGAAAATTTTTGGCCCCAGCACTATAATTTGAACAAACTTGGTAGGGGTCCACTAGATTAAGCCTCATACCAAATATCAAAGACCTGGGCCTTACGGTTTCAGAGAAGAAGATTTTTCAAGATTTTCCATATATAAATCTATGTAAAACCAAAGGGCCCCGGAGCGGGGGCATTTTTGGCCCTAGGGCTATAATTTGAACAACCATGGTTGGGGTACACTAGGTGAAGCTTCATACCAAATATCAAAGACCTGGGACTTGCGGTTTCAGAGAAGAAGTTTTTTTAAGATTTTCCCTGTATAAGCCCATGTAAAACCAAAAAGCTCCGGGGTGTGGGGGGGGGGGGGGGGGGGGGGACCTGGGCCTTGTGGGGTGAAGTCATACCAAATATCAAAGACATGGGCCTTAGGGTTTCAGAGAAGAAATTTTTTAAAGATTTTCCCCATATAAGCCTATGTAAAACCAAAGGGCCCCAGAGTGGGGGCATTTTTTGCCCCAGCACTATAATTTGAACAATCTTTGTAGGGGTCCACTAGGTGAAGCTTCATACCAAATATCAAAGACCTGGGCCTAGTGGTTTTAGAGAAGAAGATTTTTAAAGATTTTCCCTATATAAGCCCATGTAAAATCAGAGGGCCCCGGGGCAGGGGGCATTTTTGGCCCCAGGGCTATAATTTGAACAATCTTGGTAGGGGTCCATTAGGTGAAGCTTCGTACCAAATATCAAAGACCTGGGCCTTGCGGTTTCAGGGAAGAAAATTTTAAAAGATTTTCCCTATGTAAGCCCATATAAAACCAAAGGGCCCCGGAGCAGGGGGCATTTTTGGCCCCAGCACTATAATTTGAACAATCTTGGTAGGGGTCCACTAGATGAAGCTTCATACCAAATATCAAAGACCTGGGCCTTGCAGTTTCAGAGAAGAAGATTTTTTAAGATTTTCCCTATATAAGCCCATGTAAAACCAAAGGGCCCCAGGGTGGGGGCATTTTTGGCCCCAGCACTATAATTTGAACAATCTTGGTAGGGGTCCACTAGATGAAGCTTCATACCAAATATCAAAGACCTGGGCTTTACGGTTTCAGAGAAGAAGATTTTTAAAGATCTTCCATATATAAGCCCATGTAAAACCCAAGGGCCCTGGAGCGGGGGCATTTTTGGCCCCAGCACTATAATTTGAACAATCTTGGTGGGGGTCCACTAGATAAAGCTTCATACCAAATATCAAAGACCTGGGCCTTGCGGTTTCAGAGAAGAAAATTTTGAAAGATTTTCCCTATGTAAGCCCATGTTAAACCAAAGGGCCCCGGTGCGGGGGCATTTTTGGCCCCAGCACTATAATTTGAACAATCTTGGTAGGGGTCCACTAGATGAAGCTTCATACCAAATATCAAAGACCTGGGCCTTGCGGTTTCAGAGAAGAAGAATTTTAAAATTTTCCCAATATAAGCCCATGTAAAACCAAACGGCCCTGGGGCGGGGGCATTTTTGGCCCCAGCACTATAATTTGAACAATCTTGGTAGGGGTCCACTAGATGAAGCTTCATACCAAATATCAAAGACCTGGGCATTAGGGTTTCAGAGAAGAAGATTTTTAAAGATCTTCCCTTTATAAGACCATGTAAAACCAAAGGGCCCCGGAGCGGGAGCATTTTTGGCCCAAGCACTATAATTTGAACAATCTTGGTAGGGGTCCACTAGTTGAAGCTTCATACCAAATATCAAAGACCTGGGCCTTGCGGTTTCAGAGAAAAAGATTTTTAAAGAATTTCCCTATATAAGCCCATGTAAAATCAAAGGGGCCCGGGGCGGGGGCATTTTTGGCCCCAGCACTATAATTTGAACAATCTTGGTAGGGGTCCACTAGATGAAGCTTCATACCAAATATCAAAGACCTGGGCCTTAGGGTTTCAGAGAAGAAGATTTTTAAAATCTTCCCTTTATAAGACCATGTAAAACGAAAGGGCCCCGGAGCGGGAGCATTTTTGGCCCAAGCACTATAATTTGAGCAATCTTGGTAGGGGTCCACTAGTTGAAGCTTCATACCAAATATCAAAGACCTGGGCCTTGCGGTTTCAGAGAAAAAGATTTTTAAAGAATTTCCCTATATTAGCCCATGTAAAATCAAAGGGGCCCGGGGCGGGGGCATTTTTGGCCCCAGCACTATAATTTGAACAATCTTGGTAGGGGTCCACTAGATGAAGCTTCATACCAAATATCAAAGACCTGGGCCATAGGGTTTCAGAGAAGAAGATTTTTAAAGATCTTCCCTTTATAAGACCATGTAAAACCAAAGGGCCCCGGAGCGGGAGCATTTTTGGCCCAAGCACTATAATTTGAACAATCTTGGTAGGGGTCCACTAGTTAAAGCTTCATACCAAATATCAAAGACCTGGGCCTTGCGGTTTCAGAGAAAAAGATTTTTAAAGAATTTCCCTATATTAGCCCATGTAAAATCAAAGGGGCCCGGGGCGGGGGCATTTTTGGCCCCAGCACTTTAATTTGAACAATCTTGGTAGGGGTCCACTAGATGTAGCTTCAGACCAAATATCAAAGACCTGGGCCTTACGGTTTCAGAGAAGAAGATTTTTAAAGATTTTCCCTATATAAGCCCATGTAAAACCAAAGGGCCCCGGAGTGGGAGCATTTTTGGCCCCAGCACTATAATTTGAACAATCTTGGTAGGGGTCCACTAGATGAAGCTTCAGACCAAATATCAAAGACCTGGGCCTTACGGTTTCAGACAAGAAGATTTTTAAAGATTTTTCCTATATAAGCCCATGTAAAACCAAAGGGCCCCGGAGCGGGGGCATTTTTGGCCCCAGCACTATAATTTGAACAATCTTGGTAGGGGTCCACTAGATGAAGCTTCATACCAAATATCAAAGACCTGGGCCTTGCGGTTTCAGAGAAGAAAATTATAAAAGATTTTCCCTATGTAAGCCCATGTTAAACCAAAGGGCCCCGGAGCGGGGGCATTTTTGGCCCCAGCACTTTAATTTGTACAATCTTGGTAGGGGTCCACTAGATGAAGCTTCATACCAAATATCAAAGACCTGGGCCTTGCGGTTTCAGAGAAGAAGATTTTTTAAGATTTTCCCTATATAAGCCCATGTAAAACCAAAGGGCCCCGGAGTGGGGGCATTTTTGGCCCCAGCACTATAATTTGAACAATCTTGGTAGGGGTCCACTAGTTGAAGCTTCATACCAAATATCAAAGACCTGGGGCTTGCGGTTTCAGAGAAGAAGATTTTTAAAGATTTTCCCCATATTAGCCCATGTAAAATCAAAGGGGCCCGGGGCGGGGGCATTTTTGGCCCCAGCACTATAATTTGAACAATATTGGTAGGGGTCCACTAGATGTAGCTTCAGACCAAATATCAAAGACCTGGGCCTTACGGTTTCAAAGAAGAAGATTTTTAAAGATTTTCCCTGTATAAGTCTATGTAAAACCAAAGGGCCCCGGAGCGGGGGCATTTTTGGCCCCAGCACTATAATTTGAACAATCTTGGTAGGGGTCCACTAGATGAAGCTTCATACCAATTCAGAGAAGAAGATTTTTAAAGATTTTCCCTATATAAGCCCATGTAAAACCAAAGGGCCCCGGAGCGGGGGCATTTTTGGCCCCAACACTATAATTTGAACAATCTTGGTAGGGGTCCACTAGATGAAGCTTCATACCAAATATCAAAGACCTGGGCCTTGTGGTTTCAGAGAAGAAGATTTTTTAAGTTTTTGGTGAAAAAAATCTATTTTTGGCCACAAAAACCTATATGTGCAACGGACCGGAACCATTTGAACAACTTTGAAAGGGGACCACCTAAGGATCATTCCTGTGAAGTTTGGTCAAAATCCGATCAGTGGTTTAGGAGGAGATGTCGTTTAAAGAAATTGTTTACGGACGCACGACGGACGAAAAGTGATCCCATAAGCTCACCTCGTCACTACGTGACGGTGAGCTAAAAATGCTTTCAGCCTCTAATTAAAGGTGGCAAAAAGGCAATCCAGAGTTATGGTTCATGTGCTCTGCACATCGTCTTATGGTGCTTTACATTTGTGTGAAGTTACATGAAAATATCTAAAACCTTTTTGCGTTATGGAGCAGACAAGATTAAAATTGCCAATTTTCAATGCTCAAAGGGCAATAACTCCAAAAGTAGGCAATTCAGAGTTATGTTTCATGCACTGCACATCCTCTTATAGTGCTTTACATTTGTGTGAGGTTTCATGAAAATACCTCAAACGGTTTTTGAGTTATGGAGCGGACAAGGTTAAAATTGCTATTTTTCAATGTTCAAAGGGCAATAACTCCAAAAGTAGGCAATCCAGAGTTATGGTTCATGTGCTCTGCACATCTTCTCATAGTGCTTTACATTTGTGTGAAGTTTCATGAAAATACCTCAAATGTTTTATTGAGTTACTATGAATAACGGAATTACCGAATCACAGAAGGACCAGGCAAATCCAATATAACCCGCACTTTTTCAAAGCGGGGCTGTAATGATAATGAAATAGCAAACACCAAAAGTATTTATGTTGGAGTTTAAGTGTCATTTTGTATAACCTACCACCACAGATCAAAGGAAAACCTAAAATTTTATAAACACGAAAACATAACAGCAAGCTCCTGAAACACAACGGGCAGGGGGTTAAAGTATGGCTGGTTGATAACCAGATACCCAGGACTTACCCATGCTCTCTGAAGTGTAACTGTATATGTTCAATCTCACCGAACTTCTCAAACCTACGTTGAAGTTTTCTGCGGGTGTAATTGTCTGGTATACAGCCAACATAAACTATCCTTCTCTCAGCCTAAAGAGAAAATATACTTTCTGTGAACAAACAAAATAGTGAAATTCCGAGTTAAAGATTACCTAAAATTAAGGCTAATTCTGCTATAAAAAGCTTATTTCGTGTTTTCTGCACATAATGTCCTCCGGTCAGGGACCACCTTTGAGACTGTTCAAAAGTGGTCTTTAAGACCACTTTTGAACAGTCCCAAAGGTGGTCTTAATATAGGAATTTTACTGTACTTTCAGTGAACAAAGTACATTCATAGCCCCAGATGAGGGGTATCCAATTTTCTAACTTCTGCACAAAAACATATGATTTTGTGCAGAAGTAAGAAAAATATCAGTATTTTCGGATGAAAAAAAAGCACCTTATCTGGGGCTATGTACAGGTAACTTCAATGGCTTGAATATCTTTGCGACCATGAATACATGTATGTGTTTGAGGCAACAGGGGTAGTTTGAGCCGCTATGGGTTAATCACTGCACCAGCCCCAGAAGGCATATTGTTTGTTTGTATTGGGGTTTAATGACCCAGCCAACACTATTTGAGTCATTTTTGAGCCGGTCAGTTTACCTATCCACACTTTTCCTGGGCAGGCTTATACTCAAGCGGTCAACCAGTACAGTGCACATTCTTTCGGCATAAACTGACAACTGCCCTTCTTAGATCAGCGGAATGGAGAGAATGACCGCAAAAAAGAATTCATGATCAATCTCCACAAATGTATGTTGCAGACCTGGCAGGTATTGAACCCGCATCCTCCTATCACCAGTCAGCAATGCATCCGATTGAACCCCAGGAGGCATAATAGGGCTATCTTTTTGATTTTCTTTAAAGTAAAGGTACATGTATATTGTGTGTACTCACAGAGTGATTCTAATGAGTACACACAACACTATTTAAACAAGTACACACAATATATTTTAAAGATAAAAGAAAAGAAAATTCTCCCTTAAGGGGAATGGGTACACCTTCAGGGGAGGCAACTCCTCCAAAAGTGTTTTGGCTCTCATGTCAATAGGGGTCAAATCTTAAAGTAAAAAATTTGCTCCTGAGGAGCAAATTCTTTCCTTTAAGAGTAGACCCTTTTTCTGTGGAAATGAGCCTATAGAAAAGTGAACAGGAAGTCCCGAAAGTTGTCTCCCTTTGAAAACTGGCTAAAAATTTTCCTAAGGACTCTAGAACATGTTCAAAACAGCCCTGCTAAACAAGCCATCAGTGATCAAAGTCTCATCATCATCATTATCAACCATCATCATTATCATTTCAAGGTCTCTTGAACAGGTCTCTATTTTGTAAACCAGGGGTTGCAGGATCGATCCCGGGCTTCTCCAGACTTTCGGATGAGTCTTTAAACAGAAGTCCCATCTCTGTATGACCTGAGCTGTTGGTGGGACGTAAAACTCAAACGCTCACTCACTCACAGGTCTCTATAGTTTAGTAGTAAGAGGCAATGACTCCTAATTTCTAGACATCTCATCACTGCGTGATCAACCCTCGCCTAGGTCAAAACTGAGAAACAAAGCTCAGAAGACTATAAGAATCTTATATGGGTGTGAGGGGTGGATTGAAAAAATCCGTCCCGAGGGACACTGTCCGGCATCACGAGGCTTGCCGAGTGATGCCGGACAGTGATCCCGAGGGACGGATTTTTTCTATCCACCCCTCACACCCATATAGGATTCTTTTTCTTGCATACCTTCCATTTCTATTCCGAATTTTTAATGCTGCTGTCACTTCGGTTACCGACGTCCGCCATTTTGTGATGACACAACAGGAATGTTTAGTGACGTCACGCATGACGACGCCGCGCATGAGGTTGTAATCAACCAGTGCATTTATCAAACACGCGATTATATTCGATTTGGGGTCGGAACACCAGGGTCAGAACATGAATTTCTATCCCAGTGTAAAATCACGGATTTGCTTGTCTGGTGTGCAAGAACTTTTTCTCTTCCACTTGTGCAATTATATAACATGCATTGCATGTAAAGGCACTGAACCATTTCCACATATTAGGGCTATAACTCATGGAACTTTTTTTTTCTTCCGAATATTCGAAAATTAATCAGGTCATCTACACATCACTACTAATCTATTCATATCGCACCCCCCCCCCCCCCCCCCCGCCACATCGGGGCTTGGAGAAATAGATTGGGCTGCATGATGCTTCCACACAGAGCTGAATCTGACCACTCACAAGTACTCGTAAACCGCTTAGAAGGACTAAGCCTGCACATGCAAAGCAGTGTGAGTCAGATCGTCCAATGCATATAAGCCTTCTGGTTTCATTGAGTGGCAGGGCTTGAGATGTCATTTCATCTCAATGTCGGGTAAAAGTCCCACAAAATTGGAAGCAAAGTCTCCAAAATGACCTAGTGTTGACGGGGACGTTAAACACCAATCAAACAAACAATCTATTCATCAAGTTTCAAGACTCGAGTATCAACAGTTTACGAGTTAATTAGCTGTCAGACAAGATTTCATCCCTATTTTTTTTTCATTTTTTCAAAGGGCCATAACTGAGCAAAGCATGACTCAGGTTCTGAACAGCAATAAGGATTTATTTTAGGAAAAGTAGGTCTTAAATGAGCCCCACCAAGCGAATTTGTGTCTTTGAGCATTCTGTCATGACAAATTTTAACTGTGCATGCCCAGCCATTCAGAGGGGCCAGGGATATGGCTTTCTGTCTGAAGGTTCCTCTTGATTCACTGCTTGTATGAGCGAGCAGCGAAGGTTCTGGCGAGACTGCACAGATGTGCAGGCTCGCCTGAACCTTTGCTTCTCGCATAGGCGATAAGTACCAAAATCACTTGACGGGGCCCAGTTATCCACTATATTTTTGCATAAAGGCAATCAGTGTGGACCCTGATCAGACTGCTCCTTGATGTCTGGGTCCATACTGTAATGACTTAAAATTATCAGCAGATAACCAAGCAGATGACAATTGTTTTGAATGGCACCTTAAGGGTTGACCCATTTGGTACTGAAAACTCCAAAACGGAATAATGGCAAACACTGCAGGCCCAGATCAGGTGCCGCACAATGCAGTGTCTGATCAGGGCCTACACAGTTTGCAAAAGGTTCAGCTATTTTCCAAGTAAATTTTGAAGATAACACAACTTGTCACCCCTAAAGTTTTAAATGGACTCCTGCTATAAGATTCGATTCGGTACAAAATGGTTAATCATCCTCTTTATTGCTCCATACCCAGAGCTATCAGATAAAATAGCCATCAGAAGAGATGGTAAATCCCCCCAACCAAAGGCCAGTATGGCCTTCAGAAGATTGTTCACAAATAGAAAGAACACCAGAATTAAAATACACTAGTAGAAAACAGTATATTGCTGCAACATCTGCAGGATTTTGTATATGTAATGTTTATTAGGAGACTATCTTCACCTAAAGATACTAAGGATCACTTCTCAACATGATGAAGATCCAAGATTCACAATGCACAAAGTACTGGTATATTGAGTTGTGGTTCCTGCACATAAAATGCCTTTTCGACCTTGTATACAATTGTGGCAAGTACCAGTATAGCTCAAACAATTTGACCTGAGACTAACCTTTATGCATGGAATAAATTTATCAATGTTATCGCGTAATACGTCGGCTTTTGTAAACTCCTCGTGAATTTTCGGCATCATGTGAATTGCGACCCATTTATCGACCTCTATGTATTGAATACCAATATTGCCCTTTTCGGGAGACGGCAAAGATAAATACAGTCGGGTGTGAAATTATGCTAATGGAGTTCACCAGTCTCAGATCAATTTGTTTGAACTATAACATATCTCAAAAGGTAATGGAGTTATGGCCATCACAAGATTATATTGTCAGGGGAGATAACTCAAAAACCAGGGCACTCAGAACTGTGGTTCTTGTGCATGACATGTCTGCTAACCTCATGTACATCTGTACCAAGTACCATCAATATGTCTCAAAGGGTATTCACAAGGTGGACATACTATTATATTGGAAGGGGAGATAACTCAAATACCAAAACACCAAGAGTTGTGGTTCTGGCACATGACATGCATTCTATACCTTGTATACAATTGTGCCAAGTTCCATCAATATATCACAAAAGGTATTGGAGTTATGGTTATATTGTCAGGGGAGATAACTCAAAAACCAGGGCACCCAGAGTTGTAATTCTTGTGCATGACATGCCCACTTAACCTCATATATCTGTACCAAGTACCATCAGTATGTCTCAAAGGGTATTGGAGATGTGGTGAAGAAATATATGGGCTGCATGATGCTTCCACGCAGAGCTGAATCTGGCCCGCACACTAGTACTGGTAAACCGCTTAGAGGATCTAAGCCTGTCCAGGAACAGCGGTGCGAGGCGGACCGTCCATGCTAATAAATCCTATTGGTTCCATTGGAAGACAGGGCTTGAGATGTCATTTCATCTCAATGTCGGGTAAAAGTCCCACAAAATTGGAAGCAACGTCTCCAAAATGACCTTTACAGTGTTGATGGGAACGTTAAACCTCAAATCAAACAAACAAACAAACACATGGTGGCCATACTGTTATAGTTAAGGGGAGATAACTCAAATACCATAGCACCCAGAGTTGTGGTTCTTAGGCAAGGCACGCTGTCTCAAACTTGTTTACAATTGTACCAAGTACCATTTATTTATCTCAAAGGGTATTGGAGTTATGGCCAGGGGAGATTCTCTGTCAAGGGAGATAACTCAAAAACCAGGGCACCCAGAGTCGTGGTTCTTGCACATGACATGCCTGCTTAACCTCATATAAAACTGTACCAAGTACCATCAATATATCTCAGAGAGTATTGGAGATATGGCCATCACAAGGTAGTGATTCTATTTTATTGGAAGGGGAGACAACTCAAAAACCATGGCACCCAGTGTTGTGGATCTTGCGCATGACATGCTGTCTCAGACTGGTGAACAACTGTGCCAGGTACCATCAATATATCTCAAAGGGTATTGGAGTTATGGCCATCGCAAGGTAGTCACTCTATTTCATTTAAAGGGGAGATTAACTCAAAAACCATGGCACACAGAGTTGTGGTTCTTCCACATGACACCGACTCAGCCTTGTGAACAATTGTGCCAGGCATAATATGTCTCAAAGGGAAATAACTGTTATGGCCATCAAAAAGGGACTCATTTTATTTTATTGGAAGGGGAGATAACTAAAAAACTATGGCAACCAGAGTTGTGGTTCTTGCGCATGACACACCACCTCAGCCTTGTGAACAATTGTGCCAAGTACCATCTATTAATCTCAAAGGCTACGGAAGTTATGGCCATCACAATGTTTCGTCTCCAGACACACGTGGATGCCAGGCTGATTGCTATATCCCCCCAAACTATTTGGTCGGGGGATAAAATGTTTACTGTAATTTTTACCCAATCTAAGTCAGCTTACATTTTGTTGCTTTTTCTCTTGTTCCTTCTCTTTCCTTCTCAGCTCTTCTAGTCTTTCTCTAGAGTAGTCTCTGTACCGTTCTCTTGATTGATTTCTATGTCTGGAGTAACTTCTAGAAAAAACACATGCTCTACTTATATATAATCAGGGTCAAGCAGTTCAAAGCATCGTAATGAGCTTGTTAGTGATCAGGGGCCATTTGTTCAAAACTAACGATGATCATTAAATTTGGCAAATATGCTGAAAGTTTTGCTGAAAAAATGTGAGGAGCTTTGCAAAAGCTGCTCACATTTTTTTCAGCAAAAATACCAAAATTTTCGATACTGTACTTGCTAGAAAAGTTATCAATATGACCACTAACGAGCTCATTAAGCTAACAATGCTTTGAACAACTGGCCCCTGAATGTTAACTTTTCTAGATATAACATTATCTGATATAGTAGTATAATTGCTGAAATATGTGAGCAACTTTTCATTTTCAAAAGCTGCTAACATTTTTACAGCAAAATTTTAGTTAATTTGCCAAACTGCAAAATTTTAAGTTCATTTGCCAAATTCAATGATTAAAATTTTAAGCATGTTTAGTGGTCAAAATGTTAACTGCTCTGGTAAGAACAATCTTAAATAGTGGTATGTTTGCTGGAAAAATGATCAAAGTTTTTATATTTTAACTAAGGGCATGATTAGTTATGGACAACCGAACCTAGAACTCTAGACCACAGAATGCGGCACCTGAACTTGGTCTACACAATTAGCCAGTATCCCATTGTTTGGATGCTAGGCATGCGATGGTATAACTAGTAGATTCATCTACCTCAGAGCTGAAAGGACAGGAGCTTTTCCAGAACAGCCTAGTCCATTTGTTCTGCACCTCCTTTATCAATACAAATTCTGCGAACTTGACCTCTTTTTGTCAGAATGTTTTATGTCTGTCCTCTTCACCTCTGTACCGTCTTGATCAATGCAGTGTCAAATGGTATTCTTCTAAGTCTGTGACCTTGACCTCTGTTTGCATCTTCTTTATCAATACAGTAGTGTGAATGTATTCTTCTAAGCCTGTGCACTTGACCTTCTTTATCAATACAGTGTCAAAGTGTTTTCTTTTAAGCCAGTGACCTTAACCTCTGTTTGTACCACCTTCATCGATATAGTGTCAAAGAGTATCCATCTTAGTCTGTGACCTTGACCTCCATTTTCACCTTTTTTATCAATACAGGGTCAGAGTATTCTTCTAAGTCAGTGACCCTTGACCTCTGTACCTTCTTTATCAATACAATGTCAAAGAGTATCCTTCAAAGTCTGTGCACTTGACCTCTGTTAGTATCTTCTTTATTGATACAGTTTCAAAGAATATTCATTTCAGTGACTTTGACCGCTGTTTGTACCCTCTTTAACAAAACAGTGTCACAGTGTATTCTACATCAAAAACCTGAGTCTATGTTTGTATCTTAGTGAATATTGTGTCAAAGTGTATTCTTCATTGTCAGTGACTTTGACCTCTGTTTGTACTTTCTACATCAATACAGTGACCTTGATCTCTGTTTGTACCTTCTTTATCAATACAGTATTGAAGAGTATCCTAGAAGCCTCCGTGGTGTAGTGGTTATGCTACTAGCCTTGTAAACCAGGGGTCACAGGATTGATCCTTGGCTTCTCCAGACTTTCGGATGAGTCTATAAACCGAGGTCCCATCTCTGTATGACCTGAGCTGTTGGTGAGATGTAAATCTCAAACACTCACTCCAAAAGTATCCTTATAAGTCTGTGCACTTGACCTTTTTTGTACTTTGTTTATCAATACACCATCAAAGAGTATCCTTCCAAGTCTGTGACCTTAACCTCTGTTTGTATCATTTTTGTCATATAGTGTGAAATAGTATTCTTTTAAGTCTGTGACCTTAACCTCTGTTTGCATCTTGTATATCAAGACATTGTAAAAGAGTATTCTCTAAGTCTATGACCTTGACCTCAAGGTCTTTAACGGTTTCCCACTCAGATACGTGTTTGTACGTGTCTGCACCCCCCCCCCTCCCCCCTCCCCATTTTAAGCCCCAGAAGCACCTAAAATCTGCATTTCCTACCCCTGGATAGTTATGTTTGCATCCGAAAAAATTTTGGTGAATGGCCCAACCGGCCGCTAAAATTTATAGCTGAGGGTGTCCGAGGTCAGAAATGCCTCAAAATTGATGCTGATAGAACATGCTGCAAACAGTGAAAATGGCTAGTGCCAAACCCCTTAATTGTTGCCTTGACAGCTGTGTGAAGATTAAGATTTGGTCAAAAATTCAAGTGAAATCACACTTTTTGTCAACTTTGAGATGCCCCCTCATTACCATGACAACAGTGATCAAGTCATGAAAGGTTGCATTTGAAAGGCTACTGCCGAATTAGCATTCATACTGAGTTTGGTGTAAAACAGAACATCCATTATGAAACAAAGGCTAGTTGAAGTTGCTGTCAGGTGCAACACTGTGAAAATCAGTGAAATTCACAAAATCCCTGAGTGGTAAAGGGTTAAGAGGAGCAAGGTGGTACTGTAACATTTGGATCAATGACTCGCATGTTTTTGTAGTTGATCCAGTCAGTGTTTGATCCGATTTTTGTTGTTTGTTTTTTTTATTATTTATGGCCCTTTAAAGACTTTTTTCACCTATATCAAGGCAAAAACTAATCATAATAACCGGAGAAAAAACATCTGACCATCCGTAGCAGAACTTGTTGTCTTGTGTGAACTGAGCAAGGCTCAAACCCACAGCAATGGGTGACCTCATTATTAAGAGTCACCCACTTGGTCACAGAGTTTGTCGATCCAGTCAGTCAACCCCTATATGCCACAGATATTTTTACAGCAGATGCCAATTTTGTTTGTATATTATCTGAGCCAGCGCACAACAAAACCTACGATAAGACGTGCGCCCAGCTTTGACTCAGATCAGCCTGCGCATCCATATTGGGTGCACATGTCTTATTGTAGGTTTTATCGTGTGCTGGCTCATAAATGTAGACATTTCATGTCAATGATCTGCCAAGCAGACGATGCCCAGCAGACGATTCAAATGTATTATCAAGCCTCATTTCTTCGAAAAATATGAATAATTATTTCTGAAAATGATGCCTGAAAATATTTTAATTGGCAATTTAAGGATTATCCTAACCACATTTGACCTGTTTGCTTAGACCTTAGTAGTAAACCATTACAGAGCAGGGCCCAGATGTTCAAAATTAACAAGGTCATTAGTTAATGTATTGTTCAAACTTTGATCATTAATTATGGCAAATATACTAATATTTTTGCTTAAATTTTTCAGCAAAATTCCAAAATTTTACACATTAAACTTGCTAGAACAGTTAACAATATGACCTCTTACGAGCTCATTAAGCTAATGATGCATTGAACAACTGGCCCCAGATCTATAAATTTGATTACCAATCATTTAGCGTGAAGATCAATTACCTGCTTCTGCTTCTGTAATTTCTTCTGTGAGATGTCCTTGACCGTGACCTAGATCTTGAGTATGAAGGTGACCTACAAACAAAAAAAGAATGCACATTTCTATTTTGATGTGTACTTTGTAATTCAAATAAATTTCTTTGATGTCAAAAGTAGATCAAGAATTCTGCCAAAGGCTTTGGTGTCTCTGATGGGAGCTGTGGGTTAATTGTATCGATTCCTGATCATTGCCTCTACTTCTGTTTATAAAGATGGAGAAGTTGTTTAATGTTTTTTTCTGTTTTCAGCACTGATGGCTATTTTTTTTTGGCGAAGCAGAATGGTTTCAGCAATTTTGGTAGAGGGTCACCCAAGGAACATTCCTGTGAAATTATTTTAAATCAATCTGCTACTTAAGGAGGTCTTTTAAAGGTTTTTCTATTTTCAGCTCTGGTGGCCATTTAGTTCATCCAAGTATTACGATTTAGAAATTTTGATAGAGGGTCTCCCAAGGAACATCCTGTGAAATTATTTCAAAATCCATCTGCTGCTTAAGGAGGTCTTTTAACCCTTGTCCTGCTGAATATTCAAATATGCCACACCCACTACTGATTATCAACCAATCAGATTACTTGATGCAAATTATTGCAACAAATTCACAATCTGAATGACGAACAATGTAGATCCTGATCAGATGGCTTCTGAAGAAGCCATCTGATCTGGATCTACATTGTTTGAAAGGTAAGGTATATCTGGGCTCAGCAGGACAAGGGTTAAAGATTTTTCTATTTTCAGCTCTGATGGCCATTTTGTTTAACTGATTGGAACAGTTTGAGCAAATTTTTTTAAGAAATCCATCCAAGGAACATTCATGTGAAATTATTTCTTGAAATGCGTTCGCTGGCTAAGTAGGAGAAGTTTTTTTAAAGATTTTTCTACCTTTAGCTCTGGTGGCCATCTTGTTTATCCAAGTGGAATGGTTTGAGCAATTTTGGTGGAACATTCCTGTAAAATTATTTCCAAGAAAAAGTTTAAATGCTTTTCTTTTTTAGCTCTGGCAGCCAACTTGTTCATCTAGGCAGAACTGCTTTAGCAATTTTGGTAGAGGCATTTCTTCAAAATTATTTCAAAATCGGTCCAGTGGTTCAGGAGGAGAAGTTGTTTAAAGGTTTTCCTATTTTTAGCTATTGTGGCCATTTTGATCAGGGGAGCGGAACCATTTAGGCAATTTGGTGGAGAGGCCCCGCAGGAACATTCCTGTAAAATGATTTCCAATTCAATTCTGTTTACCAGTTTAGGTCCTTCAGGAGGAGATGTCCTTTTAAGTAAATTGTTGACAGATGAGAAGACGTTAAAATGTTTTTCTATTTTTAGCACTGGTGGCCATCTTGTCCATCCGAGCAGAACAGTTTTTGTTAGAGGGTCACCCAAGGAATATTCCTGTGAAATCATTTTGAAGTCGGGCCAGTAGCCTTGGAGATGTCATTTTAAGGTTTTTCTATTTTTAGCTCTGGCAGCCATTTTGTTCAGTGAAGCAGAACCAGTTAGACAATTTTGGTAGAGGGGACACCAAGGAACATTCCTGTAAAATGATTCACTGGTTTAGCTGGAGATCTCCTTTCAAGTAAACAGTTTCCAGACCAGATGACATTTAAAAGTTTATTTTTTATTCTTAGCTCTTGCTTGTTTGTTTGTTTGATTTGAGGCTTAACTTCCCCGTCAACACTGCATAGGTCATTTTGGAGACGTTGCTTCCAATTTTGTGGGACTTTTACCCGACATTGAGATGAAAGGACACATCAAGCCCTGTCGTCCAATGAAACCAAAAGGGTTTATAAGCATAGACAGTCTGAATCGCACCGCATAACCAGGGCAGGCTTAGATCCACTAAGCAGTTTACCAGTACTCATGTGCGATCGATTTCAGCTTTGCGTGGAAGCATCATGCAGCCCATCTATTTCTTCAAGCCCCGATGGGCGGGGGCTGGTTTAGCTCTTGCAGCCACCTTGTTCATCTGAGTGGAATAGTTTGGGCAATTTTGGGAGAGGGTCACCCAAGGAATATTCCTGTGAAATTATTTTGAAGTTGGGCCAGTGGCCTAGGAGGAGATGACATTTAAGTTTTTTTCAATTTTTAGCACTGGCGGCCATCTTGTTCATCCGAGTGAACCATTTAGGCAATTTTGGTACATGGTCACCCATGGAACATTCCTGTAAAATATTTCAAAATCTGTTCACCGGTTTAGAAGATGTCTTCAGTAAAATTGTTGACAGACACACAAACAATGACAGACAACGAACATCGAGCGGTCACAATGTTGTCTGCTGGAAACAGTACCCAGCATGCAGTTATTGAATTCCTGCAGCCCCATAAATTGGAGCTTGGCAAACACCTTGGTCTGATCAGCAACTATGTGTTTGCTGCTTGGCTAGTACAATACCTCTTGTTTCTCTGGCTACCGTAATAATCCGTATTGGGACAGACATGCCTAAGCAAACAGTGCAGACCCAGATCAGACTGCTCCTGAAGGAGCAGTCTGATCAGGGTCTACACTGTTTGCCATTCTGTCTGCACTTTTTGGACTCTTTGCTAGATCGTGAAACAAATTTTAGATAACAGCAAGTCTCCAAGGTGTCTGAATTTTGGGGATTTTTAAGGTAGGCTGGTTGGTGTCTTACCTGACAAACTTTCTTGTGATGGGGCTCATGTTGTAAATAGGCAAAAACAACAAAAACACTTCCTACACAGGGTTATGTCCTGACAGCTAATGGGAAATGTTTAGCAAGACACGAAAAGTATTTCAAGTTCAGTAACAGTTAAATGAGGTAAGGAAGTAACAAGTCTAGTGAGTGATTTGTTTGTTTGTCTAGTGAGTGATTTGTTTGTTTGTACTGGTAGTTTAATGGCCTAGTCAACCCTATTTTAGGTCATTTTTGAGCTGGTGAGTTTACCCATCAACACTTTTCCTGGGCAGGCTTTTACATAAGCGGTTAACCAGTACACTGCACATTCTTCCGCCAGAAACTGACAACTGCCTTTCATGATTCAGCAGAAGGGAGAAAATGACCAACAAAAGATGTCATGATTAATCGCCACAAAAGAATGTTGCCGACCGTGGCAGGTTGCCGGCCGTGGCAGGTATCAGACCTGTGTCCTCCTAATCACCAGTAAGACCCGCATCTGACTGAGCTACCGAGGCCGGCACACCTTTAGTGAGTGAAAGACATAGCTGACAGCATCGAATCAACATTGTTGACACAAACAATGACCACACAAATAGGCAAGTTGTCTTTGAACATATGCACCTAGTACTGACTCAGATCATATCAATTTGTTTTGAGGTTTTAAGCCTCCTTCAACACTGTTATTTCCGATTTTGTGAGACTATTCCCCCCGACACTGAGATGAAACTACTGCTAGGGTTTAAGGTACTGTCTGACTTGCACTTTTCCTGGGCAGGCTTAGACCTTTTAACGGTTTACCAGTATTCAAGTTTGGTCGGTTTCAGCTCACCGCTGAAGCACCATGCAGCCCAATCTATTTCTCCAAGCCCTGATTGGCAGGGCGCAGATCATATCAATATACCCATAAACATCTATAGCTACAAACCTATGCCTGTATCTGATGGGTCTCCGATATCTGCTTCTTGACCTTGACCTTGAAAGACTGTATCTTGAGTAAGATCTAGATCTGGAAATATGACAACAATATTAATCCATTTTGTACCGGAAACCCCAAAACAGGTACCCTGGCAAACAGTGCAGGCCCAGATCAGACGCCGCAGAATGTGGCATCTGATCAGGGTCTACACTGTTTGCAAAAAGTTCACACATTTTCCCGAAACATTTTGAAGAAAACACAACCTGTCACCCCTACATTTCGAAATTGACTCCTGCCATATATACATGTATGGAGGAAGATTCCATTTGGTATGAAAAGGGTTAAGATTCAGGGCCAAGTTATTCAAAACAAATGATGTCCTTAGTTAACAATGGCTAGAACAAATTTGGGACCTTGAAAATCTGTTCGAGACAGGGGTAGTTCGAGCCACTGAGGGTTACTGTCAGTAGGAATAACGGGATACTTGAGACACATTTTCGGTGTTCTATGATGAAAATGTATGCTGTGTGTACTCATTAGAATCGCCTCATCGAGGCGATTCTAATGAGTACACACAGCATACATTTGCAAGATAAAAGACTAAACTCTTCTTAATTATCCTCCACTATTTCTTATGTAGAGAATTTCGCTAGGGGCTCAAGAATGGGTTCGACACATCCATGGTGAACGAGCCATCGGTGTTCGAGCCATCGAAGTTCTACTGTACTTAGTACTATTACGCATTTTTGCAGAACAAATGTGATTGGCTTTTGCACATGCAAAAGCTACTCATTCTTTTTTAAGCAAAAATACTATTATACAAACAGTATTAGATGTTGTACTTGGTAGACCAGTTGACATTTAGACCATAAACAGGCTTGTTAAGATCTGGGTTATCCAGCAGCAATTACAGTAGAACTCCGATGGCTCGAACACCGATGGCTCGTTTACCATGGCTGAGTCAAGCCCGTTCTTGAGTCCCTATGGAATTTCTCTGCATAAGAAATAGGGAGGGTAAAATTGAGGATATTTTCGTCTTTTATCTTGGAAATGTATGCTGTGTGTACTCATTAGAATCGCCTCAATGAGGCGATTCTAATGAGTACACACAACATACATTTTTCATTATAGAACACCGAAAAGATGTCCTAAAGTAAGTGGTTATGCCTCCTGACAGTAACCTCAGTGGCTCGAACTACCCGTCTCGAACAGATTTTCATGGTCCCAAAGGTGTTCGAGCCATTGAAGTTCGACTGTATTATGATTCAGGTAATCAAGCTGTTAGCTTTTCTTACTTAACCCATTGTATGCTAGTGGACTCTTCCATTGTTATATGTTGAACAAGTCCATTTCTCATATAAGGGGTGTGGTGTCTGATCATGGTCTGCACTGTTTGCCAAGGTACCCCTTTAGGGGTTTTCCGCATACAATGGGTTAAGGTACTGTCTGACTCGCACCACTTTTCACTCATCCATCTTTGAATTTAGACTTGTCCATCCTGAAAATCTGCAGTCAGAATTATTAACATAATGGCAAACAGTATAAAACCTGATGCAGCAGCCCATTATGAAACATCTCATCGGGATCTAATGCTTGCATAGGTATCTGTACCAGTCTACTTGGTTTAAAAGGCTATGAATAAGATCAGCTCTCACTTCCCTTGTTGAATAATAACATTCAATAATATGGTTTTGGCAAAAAAAAATGGTTTGACATAAAACACCAAGATATAGAAATTGTTCAAAATGCAGGTACCACTGCTGACACTTAAAGCTTGCAGTCTAATTTTATTTTGTCTATAACTTACCGGCTCCTTCTAGATCTGATTTCCCGTCTATTACGTTCCCTTCTCCATGCTCTGTCTGATGAACGTGACCTTGACCTTGATGATAATGACCCTGATCTCGATGAACAAGATGAACAAGTTGACCTTGACCTTGACCTGCAGCATAAGGTGTGTTAATTGTAGCCATTCAGCTGTAATCCTTCTTAAAACACAATGCTTGTAGCAATATCTTATTCTTATTAACAAAATCAAATTTTTATACATACAGTCAAACTTCGATGGCTCGAACACCGATGGCTCGTTTACCATGGATGTGTCGAACCCATTCTTGAGCCCCTAGCGAAATCCTCTACATAAGAAATAGTGGGGGATAATTAAGGAGATTTTAGTCTTTTATCTTGCAAATGTATGCTGTGTGTACTCATTAGAATCGCCTCGATGAGGCGATTCTAATGAGTACACACAGCATACATATTCATTACAGAACACCGAAAAGATGTCTAAAAGTAGCTCGTTATGCCTCCTGACAGTAACCTCAGTGGCTCGAACTACCCCTGTCTCGAACAGATTTTCGAGGTCCCAAAGGTGTTCGAGCCATTGAAGTTCGACTGTATTACATTCCTGTTAAAATTACTATTAGTTATAACAAGAGCACAGCATGCGGGTGCCAACGCTCGGCTGCAGTTTCTTTTAGAAAACAAAAATTCTAAGGTGTTCGAGCCATTGAAGTTCGACTGTATTACATTCCTGTTTAAATTACTATTAGTTATAACAAGAGCACAGCATGCGGGTGCCAACGCTCGGCTGCAGTTTCTTTTGGAAAACAAAAGTTCTAAGTTGAAGAAGGGGCATAACTGTGCCAAAAATATTTTGAGGGTTACCTCACCTATTGGTATGAGTTCCCCTTTTCATAATGAACAACTAGTCCGAGTTTCAAGTAAAAATGTTCTGACAGTAATGAGAGAGATATTACAAAATGTCAAAGTTTTTGCACGACGACGCAGACGACGCCAGAGTTATGACAATACCTTGTCGTTTTCTTCGAAAACAGCCAAGCTAAAAATGAACAAGAGCTGAAGTTAAGGGGCATGGATACACCTTCAGGGGAGGCAACTTCTGCAAAAGTATTTTTGTCTCCCATGTCAATAGGCGTCAAGTCTTAAAGGAAAGAATTTGCTCCTAAGCATAATTTGTTCCTCGGGAGCAAATTCTTTCCTTTAAGACACTTTTTCTGTGAGACAGGGCTTGTAGAAAAGCGAACAGGAAGTCCTAAAAGGTCTCTCCCTTTGAAAAATGGAGGAAAAATCTGCCAGGTGTTCCCATTCCCCTTAAATGGATACATTTTCAAGACATAGTTCTGAAATAATAACTATAATTGTCAATAATTTGTTTGTTTATATAAATATACTTCCAGATAAATATCACATAAAATTTCTCAAGCATACCTTATACTATTTTATAACACAGATGTGTATGCTATAGCCGACTCTCGTTTTCTCAAGCACTGATATTCCAAACTATTGCCCGAGTCAAAGTAAATTTTGGCTATTGTGGCTTGAGTTTTGCCATATGTTACTTATATTTAAACTCCTTTATCTCGGACTGCTGTTGTCCCCGGCCAAAGTTTCTGGTCCCTCGTGGTTTGAGAAATCGACTGTTGACTGTATTTGTAAAAAAAGTGAACTTTTTTATTGTTCCACTACCACTAAAACGTGAAAGAGTAAAACATAGTGCCCAAGAGTACATATATACAGTGGAACTTCAATGGCTCAAACACAAATACCTGTTTACCAAGGATAATCTGAACTCGCTCTGCTGCAATGCCTAGATAATTTTTCGAACAGCTGCAGATGTCCATATACTTCAGGACCCTGTTGTGACCTTTTTCTGCTTTTATCTCGATGCCCATTCTACAGCATCTGTATCACTTAAAGTTGAAGCAAGTGGTGTATTCATAGCCACCACTTTTAATGCACATGATTCACTCTGAAAACATTCACTCCTGTCCTTGATTCAGGCAAATCAAACGCGGCCCAGGTTCAGCATGGTAAGAGTTAATTCCAACTAAGTCTCTCAGTTTACTACTAAGAATGTATGCTTTCTGTGAATAGCTAAATAATTTGACATTATATGCTGTTTGTCCGGTAATTGTTTGGAATTTAACCACCCAGTTAATACTGTTTAGGTCACCGAGTCAAACAGTATTCAGGAAAACACCTAGAACACATGCACATCTTTGTACTCTGACCAAAACATCTACCAAGTTTCAAAAAGATTGATCCACAGCTGTGCCAACAAGGTACTAGTCTATTCCACTAAAGGCTAGGTCATGATGTGGGGGCAAAATCCAACTTAATAGAAGAACTGGACTTGAACATAAAGGACAAATGCAACTACCTAAAGCTAGAAAAAATAACACCTTGTTGTCAGTTAATCATGAGATGCAAGTTTGTACCAAGTATCATTAATGTAGCTCTTATAGTTCTTGAGAAATCTGCTTGAACATTTGAGGTTGATGTTAGGGTTGAAACAAAAGTAATGTACCACTGAAAGTAGGTTGTCAAATATAGATGCTTTCATTCAAGAAGGCATTCATAAATGCAAGTTTCTACCAAGTATTATCAATGAAGCTATTATAGTTCTTGAGAAATGGATTTGAAATGTATAGAGGATATTTGATTTTTTCAGTTTAAGATCGAATTTTATTTCACCAAATGAACACCAAAGCCAGTATTTTCACGAGTGGCGTAGCCACGAGTGAAAATACCAGTTTTGGTGTTCATGAGTGAAATAAAAGTTGATCTTACACCGAAAATATCATATTTTCTCTTTCTTACATGCTTCAAAATGGCAATATTTAGCTTCACTAATCGCGTCATTCACCTTCAGAGAAAACTAACTTTGTTCCTGGTCGTTTCGAATCAATTTAGTGGTGTCCAACATATTTACTGCGTATAATATTGGGTGCAAACTGAAAGTTTGCACCTGAGGGATAGTCTGGGATGGCATTTCTATGAATCATTACTGAAGTAATTGAGAGATTAGTTTCCCAAAAAAAGGTGCGGACAGATCTAACGTCGAGCGACAAAATATGTGACGTCAGCGTCGAAAATGACGTCATTAACGTCCTCGTGACGTGTGACCGGGCTTAGCGTCAATTTTAATACAGTTTGTTAATTTTCAATCATCTGACAATGGAAAAACTGACCACAGAATTAGATTTCGAGAAAAAAGTAGTCCCAAACAATGAAAAATAAAATTGATATCAGTCACTGTTTGAAACAGTGACAATATCGTTTTCGATTTCACTGAGAAATCTCTATAATCATTGAAAAGCATGTAAGAAAGGTAAAGGTCAATTATGGATGCTTGCATGAAAGTTGTCACCTCATGAAAGAAAGTTTTTGCAAAGTATCATTCAGCTCTTTTAGTTCTTGAGCAATAATGCTGAACATTTAAATAGGTTGAAAATTAGGGATTTGCAAATGTGGAGTTTGTGAACAAGGGGACAGAAAAACATACTCCTGTATCATGCTACGCTAAAAAGCACAAAAAAGCGACAGAATTACAGAAGGATAGAGCAAATTCAGTGTATTCACACTTTTACAAAGGGAGCATCAAGCTGGAGGAACAGACAAGCAGAATGTTCCGTAACAACTATTTGAAGTGATGCTAAATACTTACCTATTGCTGAAAGACGAAGCTGAACTTGACCTTGAGCATGATCCTGAGCATGACCTCGAGCATGACCTCGACAAATCTCTTGAAGAAGACCTGCTTCTTGAGCAATTTGAATCTGAGCAGTCCGATAGTCTACTTCCAGGTTTTTCTTGTCTGCTTGATACTGATCTATCATGCTTATGTCTTGAACTTAAGTAGGATGGTGACCTTGACCTTGAAGGTGAAGGCTGTCTTGAGTCTATCACTAACGGGCTTTGACTTCGACTAGAATAACCACTACTTGTTTTGCTTTCTTGTGAATAATTACCATTCTTATCAAGTTTATCATATTTTGTACTGTTTGTAAATGTACTGTAATAATCAGGTAATTTATTGTAAGCAGACGTATCTCTAGCTGGCGAAACTTCTCTTTCAAGAAAATCCTGAAAACAAATGCCAGGTTTGAGACTATCACTAGCAGATCTTCGCATGGGTTTCTTAGGAATAGAAAGAGCTGTATAATATGTTGGTATCTTATCGAACAATTGTGTGGATTCAATCATGGGGCTTTCAGCTCTCTGTTTTCTGTAGTTTCTCTTACTCCAAGTATTACTAGAGTTCAGCAGCAACTTATTATTATCACAGGATGAGTTTTCAACTAGTTCTACTTCCTCATTTGTGTCTTCAGACAGACCAAATTTTATTCCAGTTTCATTAGACTTCTTGTTACCATTTTCCTCATCAATGTTCTTGTTATCTGCAGATATGCTAGGATCTGCTGTAGATTTACAGTAATCATGGTCAAACTGTTCAAAATAATTCTCAATGGCCTTTAACACATCATCTTTGGGTCTTTCTTTCTCAGTTAATGTTTCTTGGGTAACATTAGGTAAACAGTCATTGAGTTCTTTATTCTGCATCATGACCCGCTGCAGACGTAATGGGGTGCAGCTGGCAGGAATCCCTACTGGCCGACCACGTGGCATAGCCCGTCCACGTCCTCGCTTTGCTGGAACACCCATAGGTAGCATCACAGCTGTTTTCCGCTTGGTTGAAGATTTTAACCTTTCCAGCATTTCAGCAGTCATTTCTTTCTTCTCTTTTGTATTTTCTAGAATTAAATTTTCAGAACAGTGTAAAAGTATAATCAACCAGCATACCATTTCCTATACCAACCTACTGGAAATGCATGACACTGTTCATGTGTTTTTCTAAGAAACAGCTCTTAGCATGGTATGATCTACTTAGTGCTGATGCTCAGTAAAACACCAATCAGTCAACCAATCAATCAATCAATCAATCAATCAATCAATCAATCAATCAATAACAGCTAACATAACTCCAGATGAGGAGAAAGAAGGATAATTAAAGAATAATTTCATAAAAACCTGTATTCTGGGTATTTGTTAGAATCGCCTCACAGAGGCAATTCTAAAAGTTTCCATATCACAGGTTTCTAAAGAGGAAAAATATCCCTCAATTAGCTTCACTACACCTCCTTATCTGGATCTATGGCTAAGAAAAAAACAAGAACTGAGAAAAGCCAACATAGTCTTCAGATTCTCTTGCTCATTTGGGTTTTTTTTTGGTCCTTTTAAGGGGAATGGGAACACCTAGCACATTTTTCTGCCATTTTTCAAAGGGGGACAACTATCGGGACTTCCTGTTTGCTTTTCAGTACGCTCAGCCCGAATGAAAAAGGGGTCAACTCTTAAAGGAAAGAATTTGCTCCTCAGGAGCAAATTCTTTCCTTTAAGAGTTGACTCCTATTGACTCCTATTGACATGGGAAACAAAAATACTTTGGCAGGAGTTACCTCCCCTGAAAGTGTACCCATTCCCCTTAAGAATTTTCATTCTTATGAATGTCAGTTAAAGGGGGATTAAAATATCATCAGAAACTTACTACTTTATTATTTATTTACGGCACCCGCCCATAGGGGCTTGTAGAATTAGATGGGCGGCATGATGCTTCCACGCAGAGCTGAAACGAACTGCACACGAGAACTGGTAAACCCCTTACAGGATCTAAAGAGAAGTGAAGGCAATGATCAGGAATAAACACAATGAACCCATAGCTCCCATCAGAGACACCAAGGTAAAGAAACACAAACATGACACAACTAGACCCTAATGGAAACATAACTTGCAGAAAGCCAAAAGGACAGTTACTAAGCCTGCCTAGGCAATGTGGTGAGAGTCGGACCATCCATGCTTATATACCATATTGGTTTCATTTGGCGAGAGGGCTTGAGATGTCATTTCATATCAATGTAAAATTTAAGTTCTAGGCACTGAAGATCACAAGGGACATTGTATGACAAAAACAAGAAAGATGTGTTTGTGAAACACGAACATGTCCCCGGACAAGGCCTTTTTTTTCAAAGTTGGTCACACGTCAAGGTCAAGGTCACAGGTCAAAATTTTTTGCATGAATGTGAAGCTCTTCTCACAAGGAACCAAATGCCAAATATGTATGCTCTATCTCAAACGGTTCAAAAGTTATGCCAACGTTCAAGTTGTCCACATACATTCAAACCAAACAAATCAACAAACAAACAGACAGGGCAAAAACAATATGTCCCCGCAACCAGGCACATAACAATGCAGCATTAAAAATAGGACACCTGGGTAAATGGGTCAAGTAGTATAACGCTTCAGCACATCAAGAAGAAATGTTGTAAGCTGTTTAAGTTCTAGAAACTATAGTTGCTGAGAACCCAAGGGTTAAAGTATAATCTGACAGAGTCAGTGGAGAGTAAAATATGGTTGAAAGTCATAGGATCAAGGTGTATGCAAGTAAGCATGTAAAGAAGAAGCATTATGTAAAGTTTGAAGCACAGAAGCCTCCGTGGTGTAGTGGTTATGCTACTCGCCTTGTAAACCAGGGGTCGCAGGATCGATCCCAGGGCTTCTCCAGACTTTCGGATGGGTCTTTGAACTGAGGTCCCATCTCCATATGACCATAGTTGTTGGTGAGACGTAAAACTCAAACACTCACTCACTCTAGCAACTACAGATGTTGAAATCGCAAGTGTTATGGTGGAATTTGACAAAGTCAGTGAAGCAATAAACATAGGTCAAGGTCATTGAGCCAAGGTTTGAGCTAAGTCAACATGTTAACCCTTATCTTGCTGTTCACGACAACCCCTATCTTTGGAAACAGTGCAGATCCAGATCAGATGGCTTCTGAAGAAGCCATCTGATCAGGATCTACACTGTTTGGCATTCAGTTTATGAATTTGTAGCAATAAATAATTCAGTTTATGAATTTGTAGCAATAAATAACATCAAGTAATTTGATTGGCTGATAGACAGAAATGGGTGGGGCTTAAATGAATATTCAGCAAGAGAAGGGTTAAGAAGAAACAATATGTGAGTAATCTGAAGATTCTAGCAACTATAGTTGCCGATAACCATTCAATGAAGTGTGAAATATAGGTCAAGAAATAAACTGAGTCTGCATGTAAAGAAGAAAGATTAAAGTTTGATGAGATCCTAAGGATTGGTTTAATGTGAGAACGTCAATAGAGCATCACATATAGATCAAGGTCAGGGGGTCAAAGTGTTTGCTGAGTCTATAAGAATCTAATATGGGGTTCTGTTGTAGATGAGCGTTTCCAACCCTCGGGATGACCGTGCTGAGCGGAACCGAGGCTACGCCAAGGTTCCGCTCAGCACGGTCATCCCGAGGGTTGGAAACGCCCATCTACAACAGAACCCCATTTTGGATTCTTTTTCTTGCACAACATTTGACAGCTCGCACATGTATATTGTTTACAAAATAAAAGTAGTGCGGAAGTAGTTCCGGCAGTTGAATAGAATTGAAGCGCATTTATGTTAGTTACCTGGGTCGGAACACCAGGGTCAGAACATAAATTTCTATCCCAGGGTAAAATCACGGATTTCCTTGTCTGGTGTGCAAGAAAGCATGTTCCCAAGGGTTCTGTTATAATCTGACAAGTCAATTGAGCATTAAATATAGGTCAAAGTGTATGCAAAGGGGAAACAATGGGACGTTTGAAAGTTCTAGCAACTAAGATCCCAAGGGTTATGGTACAATCTGACAAAGTCAATGAAGCATGAAATATAGATCAAGGTTACTGTGTCAAGGTGTATGCTGAGGCAGCATAACAAGAAGAAACATTAAGTTTGAAGGTTCTAGCAACCATAGTTGCTGAGATCACAAGCGGATGGACAGACAGATGGACGTCCAGATGAACATTCGTAATGAAACTAATATACCGTTTTTTTTTTTTTTTTTTTTTTTTCAAGAAAGCCCCTATAATAATTCTTATTTAAATTTCATATCAGACCCAGTGGGTGTATCAATGTAAACATAGCTGACAAAGCAACATATTATATGATATGGCTGACACTAGCTATAATTACAAATTCAGGATGCATAGGTTTCAATCAAGATATCATAAGACGGAGTCACACCCATTAACCTTTGTTAAAAGACTCCAGATAAAGAGAAGTAACGGAAAACTAAGGGATTATTTTCTTTACTTCATGTTTAAACATAGTCCTGGTCATATATTATACCCGCCTTTTTGAAAAACAAAAATAAGGTATATTTGTTTTGTCCTTGGTGTCCAACCGGATGTCCATCCATCTGTCTTTCCACAAGTCTGTATGCACCTACCTGTTTTTTGCTCCACTTTATCAGCTATTGCCATGCTGTTGAAAAAAAGAAAATACTTTATAATTTTAACGCACACCACTAATAGATAGTTTTACATTTAGTATCAAACTGGGGCCAGTTGTTCAAAACTAACAATGTCATTAGCTAATGTATCGTTAAAACTTTCTTCATTAAATATGGCAAATTTACTAGTATTTTTGCTGAAAAAATGTGAGCAGCTTTTGCAAATGCAGAAACTGCTCACATTTTTGCAGCAAAAACACCACGGGGCCCTTTGGTTTTACATAGTCTTATATAGAGATAATCTTTGAAAATCTTTTTCTCTGAAACAGCAAGGCCCAGGAATTTGATATTTGGTGTGAAGCTTCATCTAGTGGACCTCTATCAAGATTGTTTAAATTATAGCCCTGAGGCCAAAAAAACACCCAAGCCCTGGGGCCAGTTGTTCAAAGCATCGTTAGCTTAACGAGCTCGTTAGTGGTCATATTGTTATCTCTTCTAGCAAGTACAATATCGAAAATTTTGGTATTTTTGCTGAAAAAATGTGAGCAGCTTTTGCATCCGCAAAAGCTGCTCACATTTTTTCAGCAAAAATTTCAGCATATTTGCCATATTTAATGATCAAAGTTTTAACGATACGTTAACTAACGACGTCGTTAGTTTTGAACAACTGGCCCCAGAGAATTTGATAATTTGTACCTGTTACAGTAGTTAACAATTTGACCACTAACGAGCTTGTTAAGCTAATGACACTTTGTAGAACTGGCCCCTGATCATGATGATGATGTTTTCGAGCTTAACGACGCACCAACCCTCTTTGTGGATCAGGCCCCTGATCAAAACAGGTTTTTTTTTGTTTGATTTGAGGTTTAACATCCCAATCGACACTGTATAGGTCATTTTGGAGACGTTGCTTCCAATTTTGTGGAACTTTTACCCGACATTGAGATGAAATGACCTCTCAAGCCCTGTCGCTCAATGTAACCATTAGGGTTCATAAACATGGATGGTCCGACTCGCATCCCTTTGCCTGGGCAGGCTTAGCTCCTCTAAGCGGTTTACCAGTACTTGTGTGCGGTCGGATCCAACTCTGCGTGGAAGCAACATACAGACCATCTATTTCTTCAAGCCCTGATGGGCAGGGGCAGTCAAAAGAGGTGTATATCAGGCACTGTCTCTTAACCCATTTTGTACCAAATGGAATCTTCCTCCTTATATACAGCGGGACTCCATTTCAAAATTTTGGGGTAATAGGTTGTGTTTTTCTTCAAAATTTATTTGGAAAATGGCTGGACTTTTTGCAAACAGTGTAGGCCCTGATCAGATGCCATGTCCTGTGGTGTCTGATCTGGGCCTGCACTGTTTGCCAAATATCCCATTCTGGGTTTCTGGTACAAAATGGGTAATCATTAGATCTCTCATCAAAATTTCTTTGGAAAATGACTGAACTTTTAGCAAACAGTGGAGGCCCTGATCAGACGCCGCATTCTGCATTCTGCGGCGTCTGATCTGGGCCTGCACTGTTTGGCAGGGTACCCGTTTTGGGGTTTCAGGTACTAAATGGGTAAAGGAGTGGCTCAAAAAAGTGAAATAATCCTGAAAGGACTGTAAAACCTAAAGTATGCATCTGTAATCAATTAAAATTAATGGGCACACGAAAAGAGTAAATCCATTGCATTCCAGTATAATTCTATGCATTTTTTTATCATATTTGGCCATTTAATCCTTAAAGCACCGCAGACATTTTTACAGTAGCCAGCAATTTTAGTTTTCTTCTGTTACTTTACAAAGAAAATAGGGCTTGACATTTTATGTGAACTGTTTGCCCAGCAGAGAATTCATATGTAATGTCAAGCTTATTTTCTCTGCAAAATTCAGGCCTCATACTGACCAAGCTTTTCCGTGCCTGAAAGGCCCGACTTTACATCCTTAACCCTAATCATGCTGAACATGTCAACCATTACCTTTGCAAACAGTGTAGATCCAGATCAGATGGCTTCTGAAGAAGCCATCTGATCAGGATCTACACTGTTTGTAATGCAGTTTGTGAATTGAACAAATACATTATATCAAGTAATTTGATTGGTGACTAGTCAGAAATGTGTGTAGCTAAATAATTTTATTTAGCAGGATAAACTTTAAAAGTAATTTTATACAGAATATAGGAGGAAAAATAAAACAATTGGAAGTCAAAAAGCCTGAAATCAAGAAAAATCAAGCTCTAAAAGCCTGAAATCCTGCATATGACTGAAAAATATGAGGTCTGAAAATTAGACAGAAATATTTAATCAAAGCACTGACAGCACTGTTGGGTTGACTGTCTCCTAGTGTAGGCTGTCTCTGAGTGGTAGTCCCGTAAACCTTAGCACTGAAGAGCTTCTGTGCTCAAGTAACTTGGGCAAAATTTGATGATTGGTAATTTGTTTGTTTGTTTGTTTGATTTGAAGTTTAACGTCCCCATCAACACTGTAAAGATCATTTTGGGTAATTTTGGAGACGTTGCTTCCAATTTTGTGGGACTTTTACCCGACACTGAGATGAAATGACATCTCAAGCCCTGCCGCCCATTGAAACTAATAGGGTTGATAAGCATGTACTGGCCAACTCACACCGCTTTGCCCGGGCAGGCTTTGATCCTCTAAGCAGTTTGCCAGTACTCGTGTGCGGGTCGGTTTCAGCTCTGCGTGGAAGCATCATGCAGCCCATCAATTTCTTCAAGCCCCGATGGGCGGGGGCTGAGATTGGTAATTTATAGGCTATCCAGGATAAAGAATCAATACAAATCATTACTAGCAGAAATTTTGTGGAAATTATTGCAATTTCAGTAGATTCAAATCTTACAGCTGTCTCTGTGTTTTCTATACTGGAGCAGTTTAATTACTTAATTTGTATACTGGCAGAATGTGACATATGATAAGGGCCTTCACTATTTACCAAATGATCAGCCATTTTCTGATTGATTGATTTGAGGTTACAAGTTCCCTGTCAACACTATTTAGGTCATTTTGGAGACGTTGCTTCCAATTTTGTGGGACTTTTACCAGACACTGAGATGAAATGACATCTCAATCCCTGCCACCTAATGAAACCAATAGGGTTTATAAGCATGGACGGGCCAACTTGCAGCAATTTTCCTGGGTAGGCTTAGATGTTCTTAGCAGATTACCAGTACTCATGTGCAGTCGGTATCATCCAACTATTTGACTTTCAAAAATTACTTAACCCGACACAGCTAAGGGCCAAAAATTTGTCTAGGCACCTGTAAACAAATCAGAATTCATAATGTATCTGATATGTACGAAATTATCCGGGTAAATAAAGCATTTAGCCAATAATCTTACCTGTCCTGAGAATGGTCAAACGTTGGCTCCAGAGAGTCGCAGTCTACCAGGGTCTGAGATACTAAAATAAAGAACCGTATTTGGTGTAATAAGGGCATGGTGTGCTTTACCCTTGACCTGCTGAATAGGTATTTAAATATGCCACACCCACTACTGATTATCAACCAATCAGATTACTTGATGCAAATTATGGCAACAAATTCATGCGCTGAATGACAAACAATGAAGATCCTGATCAGATGGCAGAAGCCATCTGATCTGGATTTTCATTGTTTGAAAGATAAGGCATATCCGGGCTCAGCAGGACAAGGGTTAAGACATTTCATTCAAATCATAACCTATTATTTAGAGGTCAATGATGTACCGTAAAAATCCTAAAAATTATGACACCTTGAGAACATGCTGTAATTCTTCTAAAATTTTAACACGTTTGTTTCATGATCCAGCTAGGAGTTCAAAAGGCGCAGATGGAATGGTAAACAGTGTAGAGCCTGATCAGACTAATCCTTCAGAAGCTGTCTGATCTGGGTCTGCACTGTTTGCTAAGGCCTATCTGTCCCAATACTTAGGATTATTACAGTACTCTTTGATGATGCCTTTATTTTACTTAATCTGCTGTTTTGTTCAGTGCTGCAGAACCGGTTTAGCCCTTCTGGTAGAGTTGAAAAATTATTTTTTAACTGACTTATTTGGATTCAGAGGACATGTCAACTAAGTTTCTTTTTTTCTAAAATAAGCTGTAGCAGCTATCTTGTTCTGTGGAGAGAAATAAGATGACTGAGACCATTTTTTTTTTTTTACCTCTGGCAACCACCTTGTTCAGTGGAGTGGAACCAATTTAGTAATTTTGGTACAGGACTATGTGAAGGTATTTCTGTGAAAATATTTTGACTTGACAGAAGTTGTTCATTAAAACACAGTAAATTCCTTAATAAACAGAATCCATCTCTTGACAGGAGATGAATCCATCTCTTGACAGGAGATGTGGTTCAAGGGTTTTTTGGTTTTTGGTGTTTTTTTCTTCTATTTTTAGCTCTGGCAGCCATCTTGTTCAATCAATCAACACTTACTGCTCTGTGAGCTAAACACAAGCCCTAGAAAGTCCTTTTATTAAGTTCCCAGTCAGGCACAACCTTCTTATGCCTTATCTGGATCTATGATAAACTAGAAATGTTTTCAGAGGAAAACATAGAAGCCTCCGTGGTGTAGTGGTTACGCTACTCGCCTTGTAAACCAGGGATCGCAGGATCGATCCCCGGCTTCTCCAAACTTTTGGATGAGTCTTTAAACCGAGGTCCCGTCACTGTATGACCTTAGCTGTTGGTGGGACATAAAACTAACACTCAATCACTCATTCAGAGGAAAACAATGTCCCCCCACCACTAATATATCTTAAAACACCCATTTGACTTTAATAAATAGTTTAAGGTCACCAAAATGTAAGCTGCAAACAAGCCAGTTTTGGTCAAAAACTGACAGCTTTCGGGGGCCTGTGACCTTAAAAAAAACAGTCATTGAAAAGCTCTGATCACCAGAATCTAATCAAAGTTTGTCAACCGTAATTAAATATTGTACCGAGTTTGACTAACATTCATCAATTATTAAATGATATAGGGTACAGATAAGTAAGGCTCGCACGATTAATGGATAATCAATTAAGTGATTGATAAATTCCACAAAAACTAGAGCTGTGAGTGAAACGGACTAGGGCCCCGGCAGCGCTATTAGAGGAGTTGGAAAATTTTGAGAAGCAGAATTTTTAAGTTGAGCACAAAATCTGTCCTGCTAAGAAATATTAATGTATCAAGAAGGCAGATTTCTTGTTGAAATCAAGAATATATACTACTCAAAATTTGATAGGGATCACTTTTTTAATGCAAAATAATTTTTGGATGAATTAATCAGCTGAATCCAAATTTGATACATAAAGATAGAAAACGTATCCTTCACAAAACCTAGTGGTTAATTTTGTCTACTGGTACAGCATTCAAGCGTGACAACAACAACCGTCTTGGTACCCCCAAAATTTGCCGTAACACGAAGGGATTTGGACAAATGATTTTTTTAGAAATTTCCAAATTTGTTTAGACAAACGTGTCTAGTAACGTGTATGGCGTCCACGGGCATCAATTACAATACGACATCGCCTGCGCATGCTCGTAATCCGAGTCTGTATCCGGTTTTGTGGAATCAGCTTTCATTCAGCAACCAATGCATCTTTGAGCTCCTGTAAAGTCCTCGGATGCACAGGTCGGGCTGAAACAGCAGGCTGTAGCATGTCCTGCGCATGCTCAATCGGATTTAAGTCCGGTGACCGAGCAGGCCAGTCCATACGAACGATTGTCTCACGTTCCAGATAGGAATCATTGACGTTGGCACGGTTGGGACGGGCATTATCGGCTATCAGAATAAGTCTGGGCCGATAGCATCTACATATGGTCTCACAAACTCATCAAGAATACCATTACAGTACCTCACTGCCATTAACGTTCCGTTTTCAACGACGTACAAGTCAGTTTTACCGTTCACGCTTATCTCAGCCCAAACCATGAGTGACCCCTTTCCATAGCGATCATGCTCTGCCACATTGAAGTCATCGAATCGCTGTTCGACATTCGCCACACTAATTGACGTTTATAAGTGAAGTCTAGACAGAATCTGGACCCTTCAGTAAACAGTACTGGCATGTAGTCACGAACCGTCCACCTGACGTGAGTTCTAGCAAAGTTTAACCGGTCTAGCAGGTGCTGTCTCGTCAACGGAACACGTACAGTAGGCCTCGTGGCATTAAGTCCGAACACGTGGAGCCCTCCAGATCCGTTCCTAAGCTCGTTATGCAAACGCGTAGCGTTCAGGAACCGTTGACGTCGAGACGGAATCAACAAGAAACGGCCCTGACGTTGAGTTGTAGCCCTTTCTCGACCCCGCCGTGTCTGTGTGAAGGATTTCCGTGGGTAAGATGCCGACTCCAAATTCGGAAAACCACGCTCTGAGACACATTCAGAATCCCAGCAACACAACGTTGAGAGACGCCAGATTCCAACATTCCGACGCCACGATTCATTTCTTCGGGGCTCAGACGGTTTCTTAATTGTCGCCTAGGCATTTTAGTGTTTCACAAATCAAATGAAGTCCTTTTTACGCTTGGTAAAGGAACACTGACAAGTTTGATTGGTCTGTTGGAAAGCAGTGCTACGTAAGATTTTGGGGGTGCATGAATTCATTTGCGAAGTGTGAGAAGTGTGCACTTTTATGAGAACTGAACTGCACATGAGTTTCTGCTTAAGATATTTATCAATATACCGAGTACAAATCCTGTTAAGAAATTTTAAATTTTCAGTGCATATTTTGGTATATAAAAAGTGATCCCTATCAAACTTTGAGTAGTATATATCCTGTTCAAACTACTAGCTACAGTGCTTTTCAGAAAGTGCTAGGCATGAAAGGGCTGAGATGCCATACCTTCTTCAAACTGTTCAAGAAGACTTCCCACGTCCGTGGCTTGTATCCCCGGTATACAAGGGAGGTCACTGTGATCAGTCAAGTCCAGTAAACCATTCAGCTGTAGCTCACTTATCTCCTCTTCAATCGTCATGGGAATTGAGACTTCTGTCATGATGTCCTGAACCACAGTCTCTTCAAATTGGTTCAAATCCTGAAAATAAAAAATTAACCCTTTTTGTACCGAATGGGATCTTCCACCTTATACATAAAGCAGGATTCCATTTCAAAGATTAGGGGCAGGTTGTGATTTCTTCATAAACTATTTGGATGTGCAAATAGTGCTGCCACATTCTGCAGTGTCTCTGGGCCTGCACTGTTTGTCAACTACCAATTTTGGGGTTTCCTGTACAAAATGGGTTAACCCTTATCCAGCTCAACATGAGAATCCCAACCTTGCGAACAGGGTAGCTCCAGCACTATTCTAATGTTTTCTTTTATCTTTTTTTTTTATTATTTTTTTTTTTATTTCCTGTCAAAACAAAGAATGTTGGTGATCATTAGAACCTCCTCATTGTGGTAGTTCAAACAAGTACTCACAATTTATTACTGAGCAAAAATAATATCTCCTTTGTATATATGAAGTGGGGTTTACATGGTGTTCATTACAGAGACTTGTTGACCTGTTGGCTGTATTTGGCTAAATTGCATGTAATTAGACTTTGTTGGCCCCCCACCCATCCGGGCTTGAAGAAATAGATGGGCTGCATGATGCTTCCATGCAGAGCTGAAACCGACCCGCAGATGAGTACTGGTAAAAGGCTTAGAGAATATAAGCCTGCCCAGGCAAAGCGGTGCGAGTTGGACCGTCCATGCTAATAAACCCTATTGGTTTCATTGGGCGACAGGGCTTGAGATGTCATTTCATCTCAATGTCGGCTAAAAGTCCCACAAAATTGGAAGCAACGTCACCAAAATGACCTATACAGAGTTGACGGAGTTAAACCTCAAATCAAACAAACAAACAAACAAAACTAAGACTTTGAACTATCAAGGGTTCAAACAGTGCATTAATTTTTGATATGATTGGAACTCCTGGAGTTAAGTTTATTAGCTAACCTCTCTGAATAATCAAGCATTTATTGGTTAGTGACTCTATACAATCGACACTCGTTATCTCGAACCTCACGGGACCGGATAAAAAAGTTCGAGTTATCCATAGTACGAGATAACCAAAGTGTGACGTCACATGCATGTCGGAGCCCATTATTTGCCGTGATATTCTTGGTATTCTTAGTTATTCTAGAGTAATAGCACTAACATGCACAGCCTATTGAGTTTTTAAAATTCGTTTATGAAAGTAATGGAGCTTGTCGAAGTATAGCGATTATAAAAGATTTCTCACATGTTTTGTTGTCTTTTAAATTCCTGCAAATTCGGGTATCCAAATAAGCTAAAAATAGATATGTACTTAAATGGGATGGTTCCCCGCTTGTGAATGCAATGCTGAGCAGTACGTGCTATACGCCATACGGTAGTAGTCCATCGTATTGATTTAAACAGTTTAGGTCCTGCCTAGAAAGCTGGTCATGAGCCATCTTTTTAGGATCTACACTGTTTGTATGTGCATCAGGACAAGGGGCAATACTCAATTTTGACACTAATGATGAGTACGTAAAACAACCGGTCATACCTAATTGTACATTAATACATATCAGAGCCGCCTTTCATCACGGAAATCTTGGAAATCATTGAAACGAGAAGGTGTTAAGATCAAAGGCTGAGCACCGCATGTCAGTCTTTATTACACGCACGTGATTTTCGTAATAGCGGTAAAGGTATTGTTTGTGCTATTGCGAAATATTTGGCTGGAGTTCATATGGAAAAGAACGCATGACTGTGCCAGTGCATCTCCGCCATACAGATGAGCGGTGAATATTTCACAAACACTGATGTTTTCAACCAAGGGGGGCATTTTTCTGGGTTTCTAGTTTATTTCTTTCAAAATACTCCTGATTTCCCAAAAGAAATTGTTTAACTCTTTAAGATGCCAAGACAACCTGCATCAGAGAATGTCTGTTTATGTCATCTGCAGCATGTTTTTGCAATTTTTTTAAATATATGTTTGTTAATTGTATACAGGCAAACGGTGCGGACCCTAATCACAGCTCCTAGTGGAATTGTCTGATCTAGGTCCACACTATCCGCAACAATGACTTTTGAAGTGACCAGCAAACAAAAAATCAGATTGGTATCTTTAGGGTTATAACTGACACAGTCTGCAGTCAATTTGTTTGTTTGTTTGATTTGAGGTTTAACGTCCCCGTCAACACTGTACAGGTCATTTTGGAGACGTTGCTTCCAGTTTTGTGGGACTTTTACCCGACATTGAGATGAAATGACATCTCAAGCCCTGTCGCCCAATGAAACCAATAGGGTTTATTAGCACGGACGGTCTGCCTCGCACCGCGGTTCCTGGACAGGCTTAGATCCTCTAAGCTGTTTACCAGTACTAGTGTGAGGGCCGGATTCAGCTCTGCGTGGAAGCATCATGCAGCCCATATATTTCTTCAAGCAATTTAACAGTGTTCCAATTAGACAGTCAGTCCTCATTTGTTTCATTCTTTCCATCTAAGCGCACAAGATGCATGCCCATTTTTCTTCTCCAAATGTACAAATTTCAATGCAATTCTTCTGTTACTAAGAATGCTTACCAACCTGGGATATGCACTTATCTATGGGCAATATGCATTTGACTATTAAGGACAATATGACGAGATACTAACACATTTCTATACATAGTAAATGGGGCATTTTCTGGGTGTATACTGTATAATAATTTGAATTATCCCAACTTTGAAGTATCAAGGTTCTTTTGTACATGTAGCTGCATTTGCTTTACTCCTGTCCTGCTGAATTTTTTTTAATTTAGCTTACTATTTCTGACTTTCAACCAATCAGATTACTTTATGTTATTTATTCTTACAAACTCATGAACTGAACGACAGTAAGGATCCAGATCAGATTTGCTCCATTAAAAGTAATACAAAGAAATGCATTTCTGTCAAGAAATACAGACAACCCACTTTATACCAACATTTAAGGGGAATGGGAACACCTTCAGGTGAGGTAACTCCTGCTATTGTATTTTTGTCTCCCATGTAGATAGGGTTCAACTCTTTAAGGAAAGAATTTGCTCTGAATTCGTCCCTTTAAGAGTCCACCCTTTTTTTTAATGGGATATGTCTTATAGAAAAGCAAACAGGAAGTCCCAAAAGTTGTCTCCCTTTGAAAAATGGCAGAAAAATCTGTCAGGTGTTCCCATTCCCCTTAATATAACTTTTTACAATAACAATTTCAATGGAACAAATCCTTAGCTCAATATGGAAAGCGTTAAATACAATGAGATTCAAGAATATAGATATATTACTCCAAGAGACAAATGTTATATATTTGTTGAATTGCCTCGGCAAGGCGATTCTTACACATGTCCACAACATTTGTTTCTTGGAGCAACTGGGATGAAAAGGCCCTTTATTACATTATATACTACTCCTTATTGGGGTTCTTTATGTGTAGTGGCAATTCTTTATATGGAACAGATACCGGTACTGTCATTTTAATGAAGGTCCTATACCCTAGAAATCATAAAAATTTGGACACGTTGACGACTTGCAGTAATTCTCTTAACCCTTGTCCTGCTGAGCCCGGATATGCCTCATCTTTCAAAACAATGTAGATCCTGATCAGATGGCTTCTGAAGAAGCCATCTGATCAGGATCTACATTGTTTGTCATTTAGATTGTGTATTTGTTGCAATAATTTGCATCAAAAAATCTGATTGGTTGATAATCAGTAGTGGGCGTGGCATATTTAAATATTCAGCAGGACAAGGGTTAAAATTTTAACAAATTTGTTTCATGATCCAGCAATGAGTCCAAAAGGTGCAGACGGAATTGTTAACAGTGTAGACCCTGATTTAGGAGCAGTCTGATATGGGTCTGCACCGTTTGCTTAGGCCTACCTGTCCCAATACTTAGGGTCATTATGGTAATCTCCTTTTTCGGATAATTGAATGATTGTTTGATTTGAGGTTTAACGTCCCCGTCAACACTGTAAATATCATTTTGGAGACGTTGCTACCAATTTTGTGGGACTTTTACCCGACATTGAGATGAAATGACATCTCAAGCCCTGTTGCCCAATGAAACCAATAGGGTTTATAAGCATGGACGGTCCGACTCGCACTGCTTTGCCTTGGCAGGCTTAGATCCTCTAAGTGATTTACCAGTACGCGTGTGCGGGTCAGGTTCAGCTCTGCGTGGAAGCATCATGCAGCCCATCTATTTCTTCAAGCCCCGATGGGCGGGGGCTGTGAATGATTATTAGTCAGTGGATGGTATACTGTTAACTAACCCTTATCCTGCTGAATAAATACATTTAGTCACCCATATCTGACTATTAACCAATCAAATGACTTGATATAATGTATTCATTCAAATTTGCAAACAAAATGACTGCGCAGACGATGATCTTCAGAAGCCATCTGATCTGGATCTACACTGTTTCCAAAAGTAGTGGTTGTCGTGTTCATCTGAATACCAGCTAAGATACTGCCCCCGCCCATAGGGGCTTGAAGAAATATATGGGCTGCATGATGCTTCCAGGCAGAGCTGAATCCGGCCCGCACACTAGTACTGGTAAACCGCTTAGAGGATCTAAGCCTGTCCAGGAATCGGGGTGCGAGGCGGACCGTCCATATGAATAAACCCTATTGGTTTCATTGGGCGACAGGGCTTGAGATGTCATTTCATCTCAACGTCGGGTAAAAGTACCACAAAATTGGAAGCAACGTCTCCAAAATGACCTTTACAGTGTTGACGGGGACATTAAACCTCAAATCAAACAAACTAAACTTTTCCATTTTAATGGAACATCAGATATGGACAAAACTGATGTGGTTACATTGATTTCAGTGACTTATCTTGATCAGAAATTCTGTAGGCTCAACCAAGAATAAACATCCAATCTATATCTTACAAAGCAAGTAATTATATTGCTTCAGTAAACAACAAAACACACTCTTGAGACAGCTGTAAGATTTGAATTTACAGAAACTGCAATAATTGTCAGACAGTTTTAACCCATTTAGTACTGGAAACCCCAAAACGAATACCCTGGCAAACAGTGCAAGCCCAGATCAGACGCCGCAGAATGCGGCATCTGATCAGGGCCTACACTGTTTGCAAAACGTTCAGCCACTTTCCAAATATATTTTTGAAGAAAACACAACCTGACATCCCTAAAGTTTGAAATGGACTCCTGCTATATATAAGGAGGAAGATTCCATTTGGCACAAAAAGGGTCAATAGGGAAAATGCAACAAAACAAAAATGATACTAGCAAAACTTTGTGTGTAGACCATACCAGAACTATATATGCATTTTGTTCAGCGCATTAATTTATGTACTGTTGGCTAGTGGTCTGCCAATAAATCAGCCTCTGAGGCAGTGCAGGGCCCTAATAATCTTTAAAGGGCCGTAAAACCAAAACCCAAAAACCAAATTAGTGTACGATACTCTATTCGGGCACAGTCAATCAATTTTTTCCATTTTTTCCATTCCATGATAGTAGGAGCCCATTTCTCAGGTTGACCTATTTTTAGACAAAGGACCAATGGCCCTGTACTGCTCACCTGAGTGTTAAATGTATGTGGAGACATTTGGTTTCTGAAGTTTTTTAAAGGGTTTTACCGTGGCAGAAAGTACAGTTGTGACTTTTTCCCATAGAACAAGCCTATGTGTCCAACTTTGACCTTGACCTAAAATAGGTCCAGGTCATCCAGGGATCATCATTTCATCTGTGAAATGAACACCCCCATAAACCCCACTTTATATAGAGAAAACTGGGGTTTATGGGGCAACACATTATTTTTCTTATTTCTGCTCCCAGACATAGGTTGCAGGTATTCGTTTTAACCGCCTCAATGATGCGGTTCTAACGAGTACCCACAACCTATATTTACTGTATACATCAGTAAAATATCATGGATTTTCATCAGACAAGTGGCCATTTTGGAGATGTGAAAACATACTCAAAGTCGCACAGATGTGTTATCGTATGATTGGCCCAAGTCCTCAATGCTTCATACAGTAGAACTTCGATGGCTCGAACACCGATGGCTCGTTTACCATGGATGAGTTGAACCCATTCTTGAGCCCCTAGCGAAATCCTCTACATAATAACTAGTGGGGGATAATTAAGGAGATTTTAGTCTTTTATCTTACAAATGTATGCTGTTTGTACTCATTAGAATCGCCTCGATGAGGCGATTCTAATGAGTACACAACGCATACATATTCATTATGAAACACCGAAAAGATGTCTAAAAGTATCTCGTTATGCCTCCTAGCAGTAACCCTCAGTGGCTCGAGCTCCCCCTGTCTCACAGATTTTCGAGGTCCCAAAGGTGTTTGAGCTATTGAAGTTTGACTGTACCAAGTTTCAGGAAAATCAACCATCTGGTTCTGGAGGAAAAGATTTCTGATTTTTTTTTTTTATCTTATATGCACATGACAGCCAAACTGGCCATGTGACCAAACTCATATTAATTATTTTTTATTTCCTTGTTCCTGAAGGCTTTCAGGTGCAATTTGGTTACAAATGGCACAGTTGTTCCTGTGGAAAAAAGTTCTTATTTTTCATATCTGGATGACCTTTGGCTAAGGTCAAAGAATGACCTTGACCTTGAAAACTCATGTACTTTACATTACTCCTATAGCTAGCTGCATCTACCAATTTTTAGATCACAGGCTTCAATAGTTTCTGAAAAATAATCAGTTTTGACATTTTCCCATACAAAACTATATGTACTCAGTTTCATGACAATTGGCCTACTGGTTCCTGAGAAGAAGATTTTTGAAGGGTTTTAACCCTGTATAGGCATGGTGGCCATTGTGGTAATATGACCAAACACTATTTAATGGATTTTCATTTTCTTGTTCCTAAAAGCTTTCATGAGCAATTTGGTTATAAATGAACCAGTGGTTACTGTGGAAAACAAGTTTTAATTTTCAATCTGAATGACCATCGGCCAAGGTGAAAGAATGACCTTGACCTTGAATTCTTCTGAAATTTCATCCATTTCTTTACCTTACTGCATCTACCAATTTTCAGACCACAGGCTGGAATAGTTTCGAACAAGAGGGCCCACGGGGCCCTGGTTCGCTCACCTGTGTGTCACTGTCTTGAGTACATTCTAGTTTTAGCTAGGGTGGCCATCTTGTTCATCAGCAGAGTGATTTAAGCTTATTTGGTAGGGAGTAACCTAGGCAACATTCCTGTGAAGTTTGGATCAAATTGGCATTAGGGTTTAGGAGGGGCTCACATTTGAGTCAAATTTACAATGTTTTTCTATTTTTAGCTCAGGTGGCCATTTTGTCCATCACAGTGGAATTGTTTTAGCCTTTTTGGTAGAGGGTCATCTAAGCAACATTACTGGGAAGTTTGAATGAAATTGGCCCAAGTGTACAGAAGGAATTGTTGTTTGAAGATTTTTTTTTTATTTTTAGCTCTGGCAGCCATCTTGTTCATTGGAGTGGAATGAGTTTTAACTACTTTGGTAGGGAGTCATCTAGGCAACATTCCTGTGAAGTTTTAAATCCAAATGGCCCAAAAGTTATGACAAAATAACCTACTGATCTACTTTTTGATTTGACATGACCCATATTCGAACTTAACCTTTAGCATGCTGAATTAATTTTTTTATCGATACTCCGTCCCACTGAATTGTTTTATCAAATACTACCATTTTCAGCAACTTTTAACACGCAAAAACCCGTATTTTTCTTGATTTCTCCACCATTCAAAGCATATGGAAAACGAAAGTAGCCTACTGTCACTCAGCTGACTGAGTCGAAAAATCGTTTAAAACACCCTTTCAGAGCGTATTTTGGGCTCGATTAGATCAAGTTCGTCAAAAAGTAGCGATTTCCTCAAAAAATTGCTTCCTTACCCAGAAAACCCGAAGAAAATCCATCCAAAAACATCGAAACGGCAAGTTTTTTTTTTTCATCGATGCCCGGATGTTATTTGATACCGAAATGCCAAACCGCACCGAAAAACAAGTTCCTCCTTTAACTATGAGTCGCACCATGCACACCAGTCAATTTCGGTGCACGATTGCGCCTACAGCGTGGCGCCGTTACATTTTCACGGGCGCACGAATGCGCCTACAGCATGCTAAAGGTTAACTGAGATATAGTCCAGATGATCATTCTGAGCAAGTTTTATGATGATTTGAATAAAACTGTGGCCTCTTAGAGTGTTCAAAACCTTTTTCTATGATTTGACCTGCTGACCTATTATTTGACCTGACATGACCCATATGTGAACTTAACCCACATATTGTCAAGATGATCATTCTGAGCAAGTTTGATGACTTGGGTCTCTGGTGTGTCCACAAGGTTTTTCAACACTCTGACCTACTGACCTACTTACTGACCAGATATGACCTATATTCGAAATTAACTGAGATATTGTCAAATGATCATTTTGAGCAAGTTTGATGATGATCGGACGAAAACTGTGGCCTCTAGTGTGTTCAGAAGGTTTTTCTATGATTTTATCTACTGACCTACTTTTTGGACCGACATGACCCATATTAGAACTTGACTCAGATATTGTCAAGATGATCATTCTGGGCAAGCTTTATGATGATCAGACCTAAACTGTGGCCTCTAGTGTGTTCAGAAGGTTTTTTATGATTTGAACTACTGACCTATTTTTGACCTGACATACGGTAACCCATATTCAAGCTTGACCAAGATATTGTCAAGACTATCATTCTGAGCAAGTTTGATGATGATTGGACCAAAACTGTGGCCTCTAGTGTGTTCACAATGTTTTTCAGTGATTTGACCTACTGACCTTCTTTTTGACCTGCCATGACCCATATTCAAATGTGGCCAAGATATTATCAAGATGATCATTCTGAGCAAGTTTGATGATGATCGGACCCAAACTGTGGCCTCTAGTGTGTTCACAAGGTTTTTCTCTGATTTGAACTATTGGCCTACTTTTTGAACCGACATGACCCATATTCGAACTTGACTCAGATATTGTCAAGATGATCATTCTTGGCAAGTTTGATGATGATTGGACCAAAACTGTGGCCTCTAGTGTGTTCACAAGGTTTTTGTATGATTTGACCTACTGACCTTTTTAACCTGACATGACCCATATTCGAACGTGACCAAGATATTATCAAGATGATCATTCTCAGCAAGTTTAATGATGATTGGACATAAATTGTGGCCTCAAGTGTGTTCAGTAGGTTTTTCTATGATTTGACCTACTGACCTACTTTTTGACCCGACAACACCCATATTTGAACTTGACTGAGATATTGTCAAGATGATCATTCTGGGCAAGTTTGATGATGATTGGACCAAAACTGTGGCCTATAGGGTCTTCACAAGGTTTTTTTCTGATTTGACCTACTGACCCACTTTTTGACCCGACATGACCCATATTCGAACTTGAGATATTTTGTGGTGGTACAAAATGTGTGCAAGTTTAGTTAAAATCAAATCATAAATGAAAAGGCTATCATGCAGACAATACCAAAATAGGCAATTTTTGCCCTTTCGGGGCCGTAACTCCGTAACACATGATGGGATATGGCTGGTTCAAGAAAAGAACCCAGATCTCATGGTGGTACAAGTTGTGTGCAAGTCTGGTTAAAATCAAATCATAAATGAAGATGCTATCGTGCAGACAAGACCAAAATAGGCAATTTTTGCCCTTTCAGGGGCCATAACTCTGTAACACAAGATGGGATATGGCTGGTTCAAGAAAGGAACCTAGATCTCTTTGTGGTTCAAGTTGTGTGCAAGTCTGGTTGAAATCAAATCATAAATGAAGATGCTATCGTGCAGACAAGACCAAAATAGGCAATTTTTGCCCTTTCAGGGGCCATAACTCCGTAACACATGATGGGTTTGGCCTGGTTCAAGAAAGGAACCTAGATCTCATGGTGGTACAAGTTGTGTGCAAGTCTTGTGAAAAACAAATCATAAATGATGATGCTATCGTGCGGACAAGACCAAAATAGGCAATTTTTGCCCTTTCAGGGGCCGTAACTCCATAACTCATGATGGGATATGGCTGGTTCAAGAAAGGAACCCAGATCTAATGGTGGTACAAGTTGTGTGCAAGTCTGGTTAAAATCAAATCATAAATGAAGATGCTATCGTGCGGACAAGAAATTGTTTACGTACGGACGCACGCACGCACGGACGACAGACAAAATGTGATCACAAAAGCTCACCTTGCCACTACGTGACAGGTGAGCTAAAAATACTCAGTTTTTTTTACTTCTTCCCACACAAAAGTATAAGTGACCAAATCTGACCCCTCCAGGGCCATCATTTGAACAAATTATAATGGGCCCTGAGTCCCCAGTGCTATACTGAGTTTCATAACAATCAGCCTACTGGTTCCAGAAAAGAGTTTTTACCTTATATGGGCATGGCAGCCACCCTGGTCATGTGACCAAACTCAAACTAGATCTGCAGTCGATGGTATACCATCACAAATACCCGCTTTTTCTATTAATAACACTAATGACTATGTATTAGCTAGCCAAAACTACATGTAAGTTAAATAAAGTTGCAAAGAACATTCTAACTGATAAGCAAAGTTTCAGAAGTGTAACTCTTATAGTTTAGAAGATATGGCAAAGTCATACTTTTTGACCTTTGACCTTGGGATTATGTTGAGGTCCACCTAAAGTATCCCAATTTATTCTATATTCCAACAGCCATCCAATAACCAAGATTCAGAAGTGTAAATCCAATAGTTTAGAAGATATGGCAAAGTCATACTTTTTGACCTTTGACCTTGGGGTCGAGGTCACACCAAAAGTAGCCCAACATATTCTATATTCCAAGGACCATCCAATAAGGAAAGTTTCAGAAGTGTAACTCCAATAGTTTAGGAGATATGGCAAATCATAATTTTTTACCTTTGACCTTGGGATATGTTGAGGTCAAGGTCACACCAAAAGTATCCAAATTTATTCTATATTCCAAGGGCAATCCAATAACCCTCTAATAGTTTAGAAGATATGGCAAAATCATACCTTTGATCTTGGGGTCAAGGTCACACCAAAAGTAACCTGACATATTTTATATTCCAAGGACCATCCAATAAGCAAAGTTTCAGAAGTGTAACTCCAATAGTTTAGGAGATATGGCAAATCATAATTTCTGACCTTTGACCTTGGGGTCATGTTGAGGTCAAGGTCACAAATAAGTTGCCCACTGCCATCTACATTCCATGTACTATCCACATGCAAAGTTTCAAAAGTGTAACTTCAGTGGTTGCAGGAGATCCAATCACAAGAAACGTGATGGAAGGACAGGCGGACGCCGGAGTGAACTGTGGTACGAAAACAATATACCTGATTTTTCTTCAAAAAAGCGGGTATAATAATTAATCAATTTTCATATACTTTTCCTAAAATCATACATATGCAATTTGGTTATAAATGGCCTAGTGGTTTCTGCTGAAAACAAGTTTTAAATTTCATATCTGAATGAGATTGGGCTCAGTGGAGGTCCTGATCAGACACCGTACATGCAGCATTTTATCTGATCTGGGCTGCAATGTCTACCCATCCCATTTTGGGGTTTCCTGTATGAACCGGACAAACTCCAGCAATATCTACAATCAACCCTCTTTATACTGACATTTGATATGACAACTAAACTTTTTATACTGACAATTTCACTGGAATGTATTTAAGCTCAAGCTGAGATGATCAATGGAAATATTAAAGAATATTGTAATTGCTTAATACTCCAAGAAACAAATGCTGTGAATACTTGTTGGAATCGCCTCGCTGAGGCATTTCTAACAAATGTCCACAACATTTGTTTCTTGGAGTAATTAAGGGAAACATTCCTTTATTACCAATAAGTGAATTCCTCTGCTCCTATTCTGATTCTTTACAGCTGCAAATTCACTACAGCGCCCAATTGTTGGGCAACAAATACTAAAGCGAGAGTCCTCTATATATGGGCCCCGTCAAGCGATTTTGGTACTTATCGCCTATGAGAGCAGCAAAGGTTCAGGCGAGCCTGCGCATCCGCGCAGTCTCGCCAGAACCTTCGCTGCTCGCTCATACAAGCAGTGAATCAAGAGGAACCTTCAGACAGAAAGCCATATCCCTGGCCCCTCTGAATGGCTGGGCATGCGCAGTTAAAATTTGTCCTGACGGAATACTCGAAGACACAAATTCGCTTGGCGGGGCTCATATTATATCAGATTTGGCCAGTTTTTAAACTTATCCAAATTTTTTTGTCTAACCTAATTAGCCACTCTTATCAAAACTGAAAGGGCTAGGCAGGGGAGAATTATTTTCCTTTCAGGCCTAAAGATCCATAAGTAAACATGAAAATTACAAGATGTGTTTGTGAAACACAAACATGTCCCCAGATGTCCCCGGGTATGGTCATTTTTTTCAAAGTTGGTCACAGTTCAAAGTTAAGGTCACAAGTCAATATTTTTGGTTTGAGTGGGAACCCCAGGCACAAGGAACTTACATGCCAAATATGAAGGCTCTATCTTAAACGGTTTGAAAGTTATGAACAAAAATATTTGTTTCTTTAAAGTAGGTCATAGGTCAAGGTAAAAAAATTTGCATGAACGAAAAGCTCTTGTCACAAGGAACTTACATGCCAAATATGAAGGCTCTATCTTTAACCATTCAAAAGTTATGAACAATTTTATTTGTTCTTTTAAGAAGGTCAAAGGTCAAGGTCATGGTTAGAAAATTTTGCATGAATGTAAAGCTCTTATCACAAGGAACCTACATGCCAAATATGAAGGCCCTATCCCAATCGGTTCCAAAGTTATGACCAAAATGTTATTTTTTTCTTTTAAGTAGGTCAAAGGCAAGGTCACAGGTCAAAATTTTGTATGGTATGTCCCCGCTATCGCTGCCAGGAACATAAAAAGTAGGCAAGTGATTTGCATGAAATACATATACCTACATATCCCTACCAAATGTAGGCCCCCGCCCGTAGGGGCTTGAAGAAATATATGGGCTGCATGATGCTTCCACGCAGAGATGAATCTGGCATGCACACTAGTACTGGTAAACCGCTTAGAGGATCTAAATAAGTTCTAAAGTTAGAACTAAGCCTGTCCAGGAACCGCGGTGAGAGGCGGACCGTCCATGCTACTAAGCCCTATTGGTTTCATTGGGCGACAGGGCTTGAGATGTCATTTCATCTCAATGTCAAGAAAAATCCCACAAAATTAGAAGCAATGTCTCCAAAATGACCTTTACAGTGTTGACGGGGATGTTAAACCTCAAATCAAACAAACTACCAAATGTATATCATGGATGCAATGACATAGTTGAAAACTAGTCATATGTGTCAGCGGACAGAAGCAGATAGTAGTGGCTACCATACCTATGAGATAACCCGGTCAATGACTCAGGTGAGCCAAAGAGCAGTATATTATCAATTGTTAACCCTTCTCTTGCTGAATATTCAATTTAGCCACACCCATTTCTGACTCTGAACCAATCAAATTACTTGATATAATTTATTATTACAAATCCATAAATTGAATGTCAAACAGTGTAGATCCTGATCAGATGGCTTCTTCAGAAGCCATCTGATCTGGATCTTCACTGTTTCCAAAGATAGGGGTTGTTGTGAACAGCAAGATAAGGGTTAATAAAAGTTAAAGTGTTAATAGAAGTGTAAATGTATACTCACCACATCTTCAATAAAGCCATGATCCAGCGGATCAGAATGGCTGTCAAACAGCTCAAGGATAGACATCACTGAAATCAAACACAAAACACATTATATTTTAACATTTAAAACATCAAGCAAAATGCTGGGCCCTGCCTATCGGGTCTTTTGTTTGTTTGAACTGAGGTTAAGCATCCCCGTCAACACTATTTAAGTCATTTTGGAGACGTTGCTTCCAATTATGTGGGACTTTTGCCCGACATTGAGATGAAATGACATCTCAAGCCCTGCCACCCAATGAAATCAGAATGATTATATGCATTGGACGGTCCGACTCACACCACTTTGCCTGGGCAGGCTTAGTCCTTCTGAGCAGTTAACCAGTACTCAAGTGCGGTCAGTTTCAGCTCTGCGTGGAAGCACCATGTAGTCAATCTTCTTCTCCGAGCCCCGATGGACGGGGGGAGGGTTTAAAGACTTATCCGAAAGTGTAGAGAAGTCGTGATCGATCCTACGACCCCTGGTTTACAAGGCGAGAAGCATAACCACTACACCACGGAGGCTTTTATGGGTTTGGGCAAACCTACATGTATCACAAATGTCATAATGACACACAGTGCAGATCTGGATCAGATGGCTTCTGAAGACGTCATCTGATCTGAATCTGCATGTTTGCAAAGATAGGGTTCATTGCCTTCACTTCTATTTTGTAGTATTCAGCAGTTCAAGTGTTAACTCTTTGCCAACAACAAGGGTGCTTTTTTGTGTGTGTGTGTGGGGGCGGGGGGGGGGGGGGGGGGGGGATCCTGTGTTAAATATGGCTCATTATGTAAAACCACATCCAGACCCTCATCCAAATATACTATCCTGTTTTGTGCAAATTCATTTTTGTTTTTTAGTTGTTTTTTTTTAAGGGAGGGGATTTGACTGCAGCCCAGTCAAAACTATTTCTACTAGTTCTACCGAGCCAGACACACTTTTCCTAGGCAAGCTTATACATAAGCCTTTAATCAGCTTCGATAGCGCAGTGGTTAACGCCTTCAACTTATGATTGCAAGGTTGTGTGTTCGAATCCGCCACCGGTATCGAGGTGTGTCCTTGGGCAAGGCACACAATGACACTGCCCCACTCCACCCAGGTGTAAATGGGTAGCAGTGGTGTAAAAGCCACTGCCTCTCTCACGCGCGCTTGTGAAAACACCCAGAATGAGTGTTCAAGAGAGATTCAATAAGCTTGAAGCTTTCATCGCAATCAAACTCAAACATTAGTATAAAATAAACTACCAGAAAAGTGCACATTGTTTCAGTGTCCTTTGGAAGACATTTTGCCTCCTCCCCCCCCCCCCCCCCCCAAAAATTTATAATCCAAAAGATTTTATTGCCTTACCAGTCCTGTCCCATATGTCCATTTTACTGTTTGAACCTCTCATACTTTTTTTCAGTGTTTGCTTTCTTCATGAGAATCATGCAAGCTGAACACTTGATGCCCTTGTAATATCATTATATGACATTACTACTGCTTCAGAATTTAATATGGGACAGATCATAAGAAAATCAGTTTTAATCCATTGCATGCAGGGAAACCCCAAAAGGGGTACCTTGGCAAACAGTGCAGGCCCAGATCAGACACCGCAGAATGCAGCGTCTGATCAGGGCCTGCACTATTTGCTAACAAAGTTTTCCGTCAAAAATAGAATAAAAGCGATCTGTATGATAAATGGACTTGCCCAACATAAAGCAATGAAAGAGTCCACTAGTATACAATAGGGTTACCCATTTGCAAACAATAAAGATGTAGTCCAGGCTGCGCATTCGCACAGTTTGATCAGCACATTCGTGTTTGCTGCTTTAACATCACACATGATATCTTTGTCTAAAATTTCAATAATAATAATAACACTTTTTGTACCAAATGGAATCTTCCTCCTCATATATGGCAGGAGTACATTTCGAGATTAAGGGGTGTCAGGTTATTATCTTTAAAATGCTGAACTTTTTGCAAATAGTTCAGGCCCTGATCAGATGCCGCGTTCTGCGGCGTCTGATCTGGGCCTGCACTATTTGCCAGGGTACCTGTATTGGGTTTTCCAGTACAAAATGGGATGAAGTGGCTTACACTATTGCTAGCATGTGTAGATGCACAAGTCGGCCTGTGTTTCACCACAATCATACAAACCCCAAAGATAAGTTTTCTTGTGATGCATCTTATATTTTCACACTACTACCAGTATCAAGCAAAAATATACTTTTGAGCCCGGGCACAACGAAGAACCCAAGAAGACAAAGGAGCCTACTACAAGAAAACCTGACTCTTAGTGGGTTGAACCCTTAACCCTTATCCTGCTGTATATGTTAGGTTAGCCACACCCATTTCTGGCTAAGCAAATTACTAGATTACATTGTAACATATACAGTCGAACTTTGATGGCTCGAACACCAATGGCTCGTTTACCATGGCTGAGTCGAACCCGTTTTTGAGTCCCTAGGGAATTCCTCTGCGTAAGAAGAAGTGTGGGATGATTAAGGAGATTTTCGACTTTTATCTTACAAATGTATGCTGTGTGCACTCATTAGAATCGCCTCAATGAGGCGATTCTAATGAGTACACACAGCATACATTTATGTTACAAAACACCGAATTGAAGTCCAAAAATAACCCCCCCCCCCCCGTTATGTTTTCTGGAAGTAAACAACAGTGGCTCGAACTACCGCTGTCTCGAACAAATTTCCATGGTCCCAAAAGGGTTCGAGCCATCGAAGTTCGACTGTATGTTCAAATTCACAATCTGAATGAAAAACAGTGTAGATCAGATCAGATGGCAATTGATCTGGATCTACACCTTTGCAAAGGTTAAGGGTTGTTGTGTTCAGCGGGAAACAAAAAAAACTGCATCCTAAAATTGTCATCGGTTTATTTTGTCTGCTGAAAACTCTTCCAAATATTTTGAAAATAAAATATATTTGCATACAGACAAACAGTGTGGGCCCTGATCAGACTGCTCCTTGAGGAGCAAGAATCTTGAAATTTTAGATACAACAAACTACCAAACATAGCTCCAGATAAAGTGCTTTTTTCATCCAAAAAGTACTGTGATATTTTTCTTATATTTCTGCATATGGGACCTGTCTCCGTATGACCTTAGCTGTTGGTGGGATGTAAAACTAAAACTCACTCACTCTGCAGTCTGCACATGGGTATTCAATATGTTTTGTTTTAGGAAGTGTCTCCTGACAACCGGTTGTCAGGAGCATTTTTGCTATATAAAATGCTCCTGACAACCGGTTGTCAGGAGCATTTTTGCTATCAAAATGCTCCTGACAACCAGCAATATTTTTCCAATATAAACCTTAGTATAATAATAATATTAGTATTATTTTAGTTACCTTTTTAGTATTTCATGATTCTTGATACATGTTTAATGCTTTTTTGTCATTTTTATCCCCCGACCGAATAGGTTCGGGGGATATAGCGATCAGCCTGGCGTCCGTCCGTCTGTCCGTCCGTCCGTCCGTCCGTAGACGCAATCTTGTGATGGCCATTACTCCTATACCCTTTGAGATTCATTGATGGTTCTTGGCACAATTGTTCACTAGGCTGAGACGGCGTGTCATGCGCAAGAACCAGAACTCTGGATGCCATACTTTTTGAGTTATCTCCCCTTTTAATAAAATAGAATGACTGCTTTGTGATGGCCATAACTCCAATACCCTTTGAGATATGTTGATGGTACCTGGCACAGTTGTTCACAAGGCTGAGACAGCGTGTCATGCACAAGAACCACAACTCTGGTTGTCATGGTTTTTGAGTTATCTCCCCTTCCAATAAAATTGAGTGACTACCTTGTGATGGCCGTAACTCCAATACCCTTTAAGATATATTGGTGATACCTGGCACAGTTGTTCACAAGGTCGAGACGGTGTGTCATGCACAAGAACCACAACTCTGGGTGCCATGGTTTTTGAGTTATCTCCCCTTCCAATAATATAGTATCACTACCTTGTGATTGCCACATCTCCAATACTCTTTGAGATACATTGATGGTAACTGGTACAGTTGTACATGAGGTTAAGCAGGTGTGTCACGTTCATGAACCACGACTCTGGGTGCCCTGGTTTTTTAATTATCTCCCTTGACAATATAACCTTGTGATGGCCATAACTCCAAAACCTTACAGATCCCCACCCCTAAACCATATATATTATTGTTCCTTATGATAAGACACATTCATTGACATCAACCTGGGGGCCCCTGGGATGTGCTGGGGCCTTGCACCACCCCCTCCACTTCATAAAAGGCCCAATATCTTGGAAACCTTACAGATCCCCACCCCTAAACCATATATATTCTTGTTCCTTATGATAAGACACATTCAGTTACACTAACCTGGGGGCCCCGGGATGCGCCGGGGCCATGCCCCACCCCCTCCACTACATAAAAGGCCATATATCTCAGAAACCGTTTAGACCCCCACCCCTATACCATATATATTCTTTTTCTTTATGATAAGATGCATTCATTGACACCAACCTATGGGCCCCCGGGATGCGCCGGGGCCTTGCCCCACCCCATGCACTTCATAAAAGGCCCAATATCTCGGAAACCTTACAGATCCCCGGCCCTAAACCATATATATTTTTGTTCCTTATGATGAGACACATTCAATGACACCAACCTGGGGGCCCCCTGGGATGGGCCAGGGCCCTGCTCCACTCCCTCCACTTCATAAAAGGCCATATATCTAGAAACCATTCAGATTCCCACCCCAAAACCATATATATTCTTGTTTCTTATGATAAGACGCATTCAGTGACACCAACCTGGGGGTCCCCTGGGAAGTGCCCGGGCCAAGCCCCACCCCCTCCACTTCAAAAAAGGCCCAATTTCTCAGAAACCGTTCAGATCCCCACCCCTAAACCATATTTATTCTTGTTTCTGATGATAAGACATAATCAGTGACACCAACCTTGGGGTCTCCCGGGATGCGCCAGTGCCACACCCCTCCACTTCATAAAAGGCGATATATCTCAGAAACCTTTCAGATCCCCACCCCAAAACCATATGTTTTCTTGCTTCTTATGATAAGATGCATTCAGTGACACCAACCTGGGGGTCCTCTGGGATGTGCTCAGGCCATGTCCCACCCCCTCCACTCCATAAAAGGCCCAAATTTTCAGAAACCGTTCAGATCCCCACCCCTTATCCATATATATTCATGTTCTTTATGATAAGACGCATTCATTGAATCCAACCTAGGGGTCTTCAGGGGTGTGCCGGGGCCATGCCCCACCCTGCCACTTCATAAAAGGTGATAAATCTCAGAAACCTATCAGATTCCCACCCCTAAACCATAAATATTCTTGTTTCTTATGATTAAACGCATTCAGAGACACCAACCTGGGGGTCTCTTGGGATGTGCCCGGGCCATTCCCCACCCCCTCCACTTCATAAAAGGCCCAATATCTCAGAAACCGTTAAGACCCCCATCCATAAACCATATATTTTCTTGTTCCTTATGATAAGATGCATTCAATGATATCAAATTGGGCTCTGTTGGGTCATCTCCCACCCCTCCACTTCATAAAAGGCCTAATATTTCAGATACAGAGTCCACATGGAATGGGGGTTCATTTGGGAGACTTTATAATCAATAAACTAAAACCATACATGGCTGCCAGTGGGCATTGCCCGCCTGAGCTCTGGTGAGCATCGTGGCCCATGGGCCTCTTGTTTAGTTATCTTCCCTGTATAATCTTGTGATGGCCATAACTGCAATACTTTTGTGATATATTGCTGGTTTAATTCTGGTGCACTTTCTATTGGTGAACAATCTTCTGAAGGCCATATTGGCTTTTGGTCGGGGGATTTGCCATCTCTTCCGATGGCTATTTTTTTAGTATTCAAATGAACTTAATTGAAGTTAATTCATGTAATTTTTATTTAGATTTTTTAGGTCATCAGAGCCAAATTAGGCTCCGTGGGAGCTTATAGGAAAGGCAGTTGTCCGTCGTCGTCTGAAATATGTCGTCAACTGGCATCAACACTTTCAAATGACATCTCCTCTGAAGCCACTAAGCCGATTTGACCCAAATTTTATCTGTAGCATCCTTGGGCTGGGGGATTGAAAGTTTATGTTTTAAGCTCATCGTCACATAGAGACAAGTGAGCTTTTGGGATCACCTTTTGTCCATTGTCCATGTATTACGCACTACTGAGAAGCGCAAAAGTACTTAAAAAAAATAACGAGGAACGCCGGTTACAAAAACAATTGTTTAATTTGTATTTTTCTGTTTTTTTAAACAAATTCACCAATATATAAATAAGCATACAAAAATGTTCACAATATTAATGTGGAAAATGTCCGAACTGGTTATCCAGTCAATATGTTAAAAGGCTGATCCTTTCTTGAATAAATGTCCTTTAACTAGTTACACGGCACAGTCCAGGAGTAACATAAAATATACAATTTTTACACTGGTAATTCCAGAAATTGAGACGGCAAAATCCAGTCTATCATGCATAAAGTCACTATAATATCATTGTAAATTGTGTTCAATAACCAAAAAGCCCCCCTTTTATTAAGCTGTTGTTATGTACTATCAAAACATTGCTCAAGAGGAACGCTACCTGTTTAGGCATTTATCCCCTCCCAAGCCCTGGTCATCAAGGATAACAATAAGAACAGATTTGTGTTTAACAACAAAATGTCCATATCAATTATAATCTGTCTCAGTGTTTGATTCTAGACATTTGTTGTCACAATGTGGTTTCGATATTTCCTTCTCATGAGGAGATTATGATTAAGTATGTTTTAGCAGTTCTTTTATGATCCTTGATGGCCAGGTGCTTAAGAAAAACAGAAACTGTAATCTGGCTCACTAAAGCAAACAGTATGATTTTACCCAAATTCCAACTGTCTTACAACTTAAGAAAAAAATGTTAATTATAAAAAATATTTATAATATTTATTTTGATAATTTTGCTAAATTTTGAAACAAAAGTTTACCAAAAAATTAATTATACTGTCATGTCAATTTTATGTGAATTTTCGAGCATAATAGCTCTCCCCTACTTTGAAGATTTTGGTCCCCAAAATTTAAGGATGACAATATTTAAAGAAAATGTGTACATTTTGTGCCAAAGTCAATGATGCCTTGACAGTAATATGGATATGGCAGTTCTAAGAAAAAAATCTGCTGAAGGTGCATCAAATATTTGCAAATTTTGTCATACACAAAGTACGTTATTTTAAAAATATAGATTTAGAGAAGAAGAGATTATTTCAGAATTATGAATGTACATACATGTAGCAGTCAGCTTTTCATGTTTCACTAATTTTAAAAGCCTTCTTTGTCATACCGCCTTTTTAAACACACATGTTCAAGATGCCCCCTGACATTACAGTATGCACAGTTCATTTCTCTTGCAACACAGTCCTCAGGCTTGTGATACAAACGGCCTTTTACGCCACAACCTTTGCAAATTTGCAAGCAACTTAGTGAGTGATGTCCCCGTTTCGAACAGTTTTCACACACAAAGTTCCTTGCAGGACAGTGGTTAGGCTGGTGGAATGAATATAGGCTTGAACATCTGTGGCAACTTTGGTTATGTACAGTAAGATCAGAAGGCATCTTTTGCCGAACATTTTCTATAGGCTTTTTGAGACTGTTTTCAGCACCCTTAATCTTATTGGTTTTATGGAGTGGTTCACTGCGGACTAAACTAGCTGTGTATTGTTTACTCCTTCCGTCTTTTTGGACACAACTTGTTGTTTGAAATGTCATGCTGGTTATTTCTGATTTAAGTTGTTTCACCTCCACAGAATGTTCTTTCCGAATTCTTTCATTATTATCTATTTCCCTGTTAAATTTTTCACGCAGTTCTTTGTTTTCTTCTGTTAAGTTAAAAATCATGCTGTCTGAGTCCTGTTGTTGTCTTGTTTTCTGGCATAATTCCTTTTGCAGACTGGAAATTTCAACTTGCAAAGACCTCAATGTGTTTTGTTGTTGAGAAATACAATCCCTTAGTGTAGCAGTTTCACATTCTGATGATTTAAGTTTGGAGTAAGCGCTAGCTACATCCTTTTCCAATACAGTATTTGCTGAATTCAAGTTTACAATATCTTGTTGAAGTTTCTTTACTGGTCTTGAATCAGAATTTTGATGAGGAAGATGTTTCGGCATCAGAGTCAAAAGTTCGTCATTTTCCATTGAATAGAAAGGAAACAGATGGCATAAAGACTTACGTTCAATGAAGTTTTGTAGTCTGTTTCTATCCCGTTGTTTCTGTTTTTCACTTCTCCTTGTTCTGTTGGAATACTGTTGTGCAGTCTGGTGACACTGAACAGCAGGTAGAGTCAAGTAGAGCACCAATGGAAGCACTTGTGAATTCTGTCTGTTCCAGGAATTTTGGTTGACTTGGCGTCCCATAGTTTACTTTAATTTAGGGAATTCTCGCTTAGCTATTTATGAAAGGTACTTTAAGTTCACGTACCCGGATTCTCCACCAGATATTACGCACTACTGAGAAGCGCAAAAGTACTTAAAAAAAATAACGAGGAACGCCGGTTACAAAAACAATTGTTTAATTTGTATTTTTCTGTTTTTTTTAAACAAATTCACCAATATATAAATAAGCATACAAAAATGTTCACAATATTAATGTGGAAAATGTCCGAACTGGTTATCCAGTCAATATGTTAAAAGGCTGATCCTTTCTTGAATAAATGTCCTTTAACTAGTTACACGGCACAGTCCAGGAGTAACATAAAATATACAATTTTTACACTGGTAATTCCAGAAATTGAGACGGCAAAATCCAGTCTATCATGCATAAAGTCACTATAATATCATTGTAAATTGTGTTCAATAACCAAAAAGCCCCCCTTTTATTAAGCTGTTGTTATGTACTATCAAAACATTGCTCAAGAGGAACGCTACCTGTTTAGGCATTTATCCCCTCCCAAGCCCTGGTCATCAAGGATAACAATAAGAACAGATTTGTGTTTAACAACAAAATGTCCATATCAGTTATAATCTGTCTCAGTGTTTGATTCTAGACATTTGTTGTCACAATGTGGTTTCGATATTTCCTTCTCATGAGGAGATTATGATTAAGTATGTTTTAGCAGTTCTTTTATGATCCTTGATGGCCAGGTGCTTAAGAAAAACAGAAACTGTAATCTGGCTCACTAAAGCAAACAGTATGATTTTACCCAAATTCCAACTGTCTTACAACTTAAGAAAAAAATGTTAATTATAAAAAATATTTATAATATTTATTTTGATAATTTTGCTAAATTTTGAAACAAAAGTTTACCAAAAAATTAATTATACTGTCATGTCAATTTTATGTGAATTTTCGAGCATAATACATGCATTCATCCGTGTGTAAACACACCTCATCCTAAACCCCTGATCGGATTTTGACCAAACTTCACAGTAATGAGCCTTATGTGGTGCCCTTTCAGAGTTGTTCAAATGGTTCCGGTCCGTTGCACATCTAGGTCACAGGAACCAAAAAATGGATTTTTTTCACCGCAATCTTTATAAAAAATATTCTTCTCTGAAACCACAAGGCCCAGGTCTTTGATATTTGGTATGAAGCTTCAACTAGTGGACCAAGGAATGTTCAAATTATAGTGCTGGGGCCAAAAATGCCCCTGCCCTGGGGCCCTTTGGTTTTGCATGGGCTTTATATTGGGAAAATCTAAAAAAATCTTCTTCTCTAAAACCGCAAGGCCCAGGTCTTTTATATTTGGTATGAAACTTCATCTTGTGGACCTCTACCAAGGTTGTTCAAATTATAGCACTGGGGCCAAAAATGCCCCCGCCTCAGGGCCATTTGGTTTTACATAGGCTTATGTACAGAATATCTTTAAAAAAAAAATCTTCTCTGAAACTGCAACCCCCCAGGTCTTTGATATTTGGTGTATCTTCATCTAGTAGACCTTTACCAAGAGTGTTCAAATTATAGCCTTTGTTGATATTTGGTATGAAGCGCTTCATCTAGTGGACCTTTGCCAAGTACCAAGATTGTTCAAATTATAGCCTTTGTTGATATTTGGTATGAAGCTTCACCTTTTTAGACTTCCCTCGACATTATGCACATTATAGCCATATGAACAAGAACAGTTCTCCCCGGGACCCACTTGTTACTCTATGGATAAGGTGAGCGATCCAGGGCCGTCATGGCTCTCTTGTTTATGAAAATCGGCTCATTAGTTTGGTTGCTATGGCAACTTATAGATTCCATAGACTTATAATGGGGAAAATTGAAAATGGCATTTCTGCCAAGCCACTGCAGACATTTTGACAATACTTTCATAAAAATGTTCCTTAGGCAATCTACTATCTGATCTATCTACTACCCTATAAACAGGGTATGACAATGATTTTAGGACTACTGCTCATTTTTATTGGTTGATGAAGAAAAAAAAACAAAAAAACTTCTCCTCAAAAACCTTAAGCTCTAAGAGGCAGAGACTTTATGAAAATATTCACCATATTTGCCTTAACAGTTTTTTTTTTTTTTTATGAAATTCAGCCATTTAGATGGTTGCTATGGCAACTTAGATTTTCCATAGACTTATAATGAGGAAAATTGAAAAATGACATTTACTGTCAAACCTTTGCTGATATTTTGCCAAACTTTCATAGAAATTTTCCTTGAGTAAACTTCTCTCAGCCATATCCTTTTATGTCAACTTGGGCGTCCCCGAGGTTGTGCCGGGGCCATGTCTCACCCCATCCACTTCATAAAATGCCATTTATCTCAGAAACCATTCAGATCCCCACCCCTTAACCATATATATTGATAATAAGAAGCACTCAGTGACACCAACCTGGGGGTCCCCCGGGATGTGCCAGGGCCATGCCACACCCCCCATCCACTTCATAAAAGGCCAAATATCCCAGAAACCTTACAGATCCCCAATCCTAAACCATATATATTCTTGTCCCTTATGATCAGTGGCATTCAGTAACACCAACCCCGGGGTCCCCCAGGATGTGCTGGGGCCATGCCCACCCCACCCCACTCCACTTCATAAAAGGCCCAATATTCCAGAAACCTTACCGGCACCCGCCCATAGGGGCTTGAAGAAATGTATGGGCTATATGATGCTTCAGTGCACTGCTGATTCAGGCCTGCACACTAGTACTGGTAAACCCCTTAGAGGATCTAAGCCAGTCCAGGAACAGCAGTGCGAGGCATACCGTCCAGGCTGATAAACCCTATTGGTTTCATTGGGTGACAGGGCTTGAGATGTCATTTCATCTCAGTGTCGGGTAAAAGTCCCACAAAATTGGAAGCAATGTTTCCAAAATGACCTTTACAGTGTTGACGGGGATGTTAAACCTCAAATCAAACAAACTAGAAACCTTACAGATCCCCACCCCTAAACCATATTTATTCTTGTTCTTTATGATAAGACACATTCAGTAACACCAACCTAGGGGTCACCCAGGGCGTGCCTGGGCCATGCTGCACCCCTCAACTTTACCAAAGACCATATACCTGAGAAACTGTTAAGAGCCACGACCCTAAACCGTATATATTCTTGTTCTTAATACTAAGACCCAATCAGTGACATCAGCATGGCAGCCTGCCCCACCAATTAACTTCATTAAAAGCAATACATATCAGAAACCGTTCAGATCCCCACCCCTTAACCATATATATTCTCTAAATGGGAATTGATGACATGTTTTTTCGATAGCACTTAAGTGAAATTGACCCTATATTTAGTTGGTATTTATTTTCAGTATTAAATAAAACATTAAATTCTGTAAGTACCATATGTTTTTTCTCTTAAATTTTCAATCCAGTAGTTATGTTAAAATACCAGAAAATATTAAACATGTATCAAGAAACTAAAAATACTGTGTTAAGTAACCAAAATAATGCTAATATAGCAGGTTTTTATTGGAAAAATATTGCTGGTTGTCAGGAGCATTTTGGATAGCAAAATGCTCCTGACAACCGGTTGTCAGGAGCATTTTACATAGCAAAAATGCTCCTGACAACCGGTTGTCAGGAGACGCAGCCTTTGTTTTATCTGAGGTTGCGTCCCTGCCAGCACAACTTAGGTTATTTTGGAGACGTTCCTTCAATGCTTCCAATTTTGTGTGACTTTTACCCAACAATGAGATGAAATGACAACTCAATCCCTGCCGCCCAATGAAACCAATAGGTTTTATATGTATGGACAGGCCGACTCGCACCACTTTGCTGGTTTACCAGTACTCCTGTGCGGTCGGTTTCAGCTCTACATGGAAGCATCATGCAGCCCAAAATAATTTTCTCAAGCCTGATGCACGGGAGGGCAAAACTTCTAATACGTACCAACAACATGTTTTCATGCAGAATTATTTATTTTTTTTTGTCGATAAGGCTGTAATGTATCCAAGTAGCATACACTTAGGTCCTGAACAGACCACGCTGATGAGCAGGCTCATCTGCACTTAACCCATTTTGTACCGGAAACCCCGAAACAGGTACCTTGGCAAACAGTGCAGGCCTAGATCAGATGCCACAGAATACGGCATCTGATCAGGGCCTACACTGTTTGCAAAAAGTTCAGCAATTTTCCGAATAGTTTTTGAAGAAAACACAACCTGACACCCTTTAATTTTGAAATGGGTTCCTGCTATATATAAGGTGGAAGATTCCATTTGGACAAAAAGGGGTTAATATTTGCCATTGGCAAAAACAGCCTTGCTGATGATATGGGTCTTATGTGACCAGCAGTATCAGATTAGCCTGCATAACACCATGAGTGATAATGATAACCATTTTATTGTGAGTGGAGTGAATATGAATCTGACCATGGCCAATAAAATACATTCAGACTCATGTTTGTATTTTATTAAAAAATATTGTGCACTCAGCTGTATAAGTTCAGCTTTTTTAATACTGTCCTTTTGTATAGTCCCTATGAAATTCAATAAAATCTACATGCCTTAGATCACTGCAGGATGAGGGGAATTTTGAAGAATTTTCATGCCTCGCTTTTTACTAGAGAATATCAGGGGCCAGTTGTTCAAAACTAACGACATCGTTAGTTAACGTATTGTTAAAATTTTTATCCTTAAATATGGCAAATATTCTGAAATTTTTGCTGAAAAAATGTGAGCAGCTTTTGCGGACGCAAAAGCTGCTCACATTTTTTCAGCAAAAATACCAAAATTTACATTATTGTACTTGCTAGAAGAGTTAACAATATGACCACTAACGAGCTCGTTAAGCTAACAATGCTTTGAACAACTGGCCCCTGATCTTTTCAAAAACAAGGACCATGAGTACATGTATCTAACAGTGTCCTTCTGAGTTACTGTGTGCCTCAGCAAAACTTGAAGATCCAAATCAGGGTCTAACAGCACAATCATGTGACATTTCTCAACACTTTTTGATTGTCCAGGAACCGCGGTGCGAGGCGGACCGTCCATGCTAATAAACCTTATTGGTTTCATTGGGCGACAGGGCTTGAGATGTCATTTCATCTCAATGTCGGGTAAAAGTCCAACAAAATTGGAAGCAACGTCTCCAAAATGACCTTTACAGTGTTGACGGGGACGTTAAACCTCAAATCAAACAAACAAAATCAACACTTTTTGATCAATATAAACCCTTTTTTGACCAAATAAAATCTTCCTCCCTCTATATAGCAGGGGTTCATTTCAAAATTTAGATATCAGGTTGTGTTTTATTTGGAAAATGGCTGATCTTTGTGCAAACAGTGTAGGCCCTGATCAGATGCCGCATTATGTGGCGTCTGATCTAGGCCTGCACTGTTTGCCAGGGTACCCGTTTTGGGGTTTACGGTACAAAATGACTTAAAAAATGTTTGTTTTTCAAGGCGGTAACAATTACATGTAGTAAAAAAATAATCTCGCTTGTGGCCCTGAAAATTTGCTAAAAGTGTCACTGTTTTTGGAATAATAATTTCGAATCTAATCATATTTTAAATGCTCATATATTATGCTTTTTGATCAGCCTCTTCTATGATCACAGTCCACTGATCTTGCTAGCAAGAAATTGTGAACATGAATACATGTACTTACAGAACAAAACTGGTCTTTACATCTCCAGATCACTAATTATTTTTCTTATTTCTGCACAAAAAATACATTGTGGGTACTCATTAGAAGCGCTTCGCCAAGGGGCAGCACTTCTTATGAGTACCCACGTTTTTGCGCAGAAAAAAGAGAAAATAGTACTTTTTGGAAGAAAAAAGCACCTTGTCTGGCGCTATGTGCAAGTGTAATATATCCCTTAGGCTGAGTAATTAAGCACAAAGACTCAGATCATCTAGATACTATTTTGTGCCACAGATATTACTAAAGCTTACACATGTACATGATGAAAATTTGATTTTTTTTTTTTTTGCTTATGAATGCTTCAAATATTGTTCGGCCCCCGCCCATCAAGGCTTGAAGAAATAGCCAATGTTCAGATGAAAATGACATCTCAAGCCCTGTCGCCAAATGAAAACATTAGGGCTTATAAGCATGGCCGGTCGGACTCGCACCGCTTTGCCTGGGCAGGCTTAGATCCTCTAAGCCGTTTACCAGTACTCATGTGCGGATCGGATTTAGCTCTGCATGGAAGCATTGTGCAGCCCATATATTTCTTCAAGCCCCGATGGTTTAGAAGGGTCGAATTTAGCTATGCCTGGAAGCATCATGCAGCCCATATATTTCTTCAAAGCCCCGATGGTTTAAAAGGGTAAACATTTTTTATCTAATTCCTTCTCCAAAACACAGCTTGTGGGTACTCTTTAGAACCACCTGAGTGAGACAGTTCTTTGAAGTACCACCTCTGTGAGGCAGTTCTATCCAGTACCCATGATGCATGCCTTGAGCATTAATAAGAAGAAACTACAGTGAATTTGTTTGATTCGAGATTAAATGTCCCCGTCAACACTGTAAAGGTCATTTTGGAGACGTTGCTTCCAATTTTGTGGGACTTTTACCCTATGTTGAGATGAAAATGACATCTCAAGCCCTGTCGCCAAATGAAACCAATAGGGCGTATAAGCATGGACGGTCCGACTTGCACCGCTTTGCGTGGGCAGGCTTAGATCATCTAAGCGGTTTACCAGTACTCATGTGTGAGTCGGATTTAGCTCTGCGTGGAAGCATTGTGCAGCCCATATATTTCTTCAAGCCCTGATGGGCGAGGGCCAAAATTAAAGTGAAACTTTGATGACTCAATTACTGATAATTTATTAACTAAGGCCAATTCAGACTCACTAGAGCACTAGATATCCATGTGTTTAGGTTAATTTATGGAGGTTTCTTTCATTTTAACTTGAAATGGTGTGTTGTGTGTACTCATTAGAATCGCCTCATTGAGACGATTTTAATGAGTATACACAACAAACATTTATTTCATAAGTCAAAAATATATCCTAACCCTTATCTTGCTGTTCACGACAACCCCTATCTTTGCAAACAGTGTAGATCCAGATCAGATGGCTTCTAAAGAAGCCATCTGATCAGGATCTACACTGTTTGGCATTCAGTTTATGAATTTGTAGCAATAAATATCATCAAGTAATTTGATTGGTTGATACAATGAAATGTGTGGGGCTAAACTCAATATTCAGCAAGAGAAGGGTTATGGTAATCCCCTTTTCCCCTAATAGCCTGGCAGTGAGTGTAACCCTCAATAGTTCAAACTACCCCTATCTCAAACAAAATTTCATGGTTGCATGGGTGTGCGAGATATCGAAGTTCGACTGTATTACAAATTTTCATTTTTGAGGTATGCATTATGCAATCATGTGTTATCCTTATGGGGTTCAAAGTCATGACATGTACGAAAGTTGTGACAAGACACATTTTTGTGACGTGGATTATACTGTCTGACGACCTATTTCTTGTTGGTAATTTTCCCTTCCATAGCAGGTTTATCTTTCAAATATGATCATTTCTATCTGCACTGACCTACTGACTGTGATATGGAAAATTTGTCAGTCTGACCATGCTGACAAAGCACTTCATATACCTCATAACAAAACCTCTATTAGTCACATACCAAAGATGCAGACCAGTCTGTCCATACCAGCAGTCTGATCAGCACTTTCTCAAGCCCCCGCCCATAGGGGCTTGAAGAAATATATGGGCTGCATGATGCTTCCACGCAGAGCTGAATCCGGCCGGCACACTAGTACTGGTAAACCGCTTAGAGGATCTAAGCCTGTCCAGGAACCGCGGTGAGAGGCGGACCGTCCATGCTAATAAACCCTATTGGTTTCATTGGGCGACAGGGCTTGAGATGTCATTTCATCTCAATGTCGGGTAAAAGTCCCACAAAATTGGAAGCAACGTCTCCAAAATGACCTTTACAGTGTTGACGGGGACGTTAAACATCAAATCAAACAAACAAACAAAATCAGCACCTTCTCATTCACTGTTTAGATAGTACAACACCAGTCCTGGGGCCAGTTGTTCAAAGCATCATTAGCTTAACGAGCTCGTAAGTGGTCAAATTGTTAACTGTTCTAGCAAGTACAATATCAAAAATGTTGGTATTTTTGCTGAAAAAAATGTGAGCAGCTTTTGCAGCTTATTTGCCATAATAAATGATCAAAATTTAACGAACTGTTAACTAACGATGTTGTTAGTTTTGAACAACTGACCCCAGTACTATAAAATTCAGGGATATACAGTAATTCTCCTAAAATTTTTACACGTTTCATGAGCCAGCAAAGAGTCCGAACAGTGCAGACTGAATGGCAAACAGTGTAGACCCCGATCAGACTGCTCCTTCATGCAGTTTGTGAATATGTAGGAATACATATCAAGTCATCTGATTGGTTGATAGTCAAAACTGGTTGTCAAATTAATTTATAGGATTAGGGCTAATATACATGTAAGCCATGACAAGCAAAAAGGAGTCTTTGGACATGTTTACTGAGGTCAAAAGAAACAAGAGGGCCATGATGGCCCTGGATCGCTCACCTGATCCATAGAGTAACATGTGGGCCCCGGGGAGGGCCATTATTGACACCAGGTCTATAATGTTCATAATGTTGAGGGAGGTCTGAAAAGTTGAAGCTTCATAATTTGAACAACCTTGGCAAAGGTCCACTAGATAGAGCTACATACAAATATCAAAGACCTGGGCCTTGCGGTTTCAGAGAAGAAGATTTTTTTTTAAGATATTCCGTACATAAGCCTATGTAAAACCAAATGGCCCCAGAGCGGGGGTATTTTTGGCCTCAGGGCTATAATTTAAACAATCTTGATGGAGGTCCACTAGATGAAGCTTCACACCAAATATCAAAGACCTGGGCCTTGCAGTTTCAGAGAAGAAGATTTTCAAAGATTATCTCTGTATAAGTCTATGTAAAACCAAAAGGGCCCCGGGACGGGGGCATTTGTGGCCCAGGGGCTATAATGTGAACAATCTTGGTAGAGGTCCACTAGATGAAGCTCCATACCGAATATCAAAGACATGGGCCTTGCAGTTTCGGAGAAGAGGATTTTTAAAGATTTCTCTATATAAGTCTATGTAAAACCAAATGGTCTTGGGGCGGGGGCATTTTTGGCCACAGAGCTATAATTTCAACAATTTTGATAGAGGTCCACTAGCTGAAATTTCACACCAAATATAAAAGACCTAGGCCTTGTGGTTTCAAAGAAGAAGATTTTTAAAGATTATCCCTATCTAAGTCTATGTAAAACCAAAGGGCCCCCCGAGACAGAGGCATTTTTGGTCCCAGCACTCTAATTTGAACAATCTTGGTAGGGGTCCACTAGATGAAGCTCCATACCAAATATCAAAGACCTGGGCCTTGCGGTTTCAGAGAAGATTTTTGAAGATTTTCCCGATATAAGCCCATGTAAAATCAAAGGGCCCCAGAGCAGGGGCATTTTTGACCCAGGGCTATAATTTGAACAATCTTGGTAGAGGTTTACAAGATGAAGCTTCATACCAAATACTAGAGAAAGCGACCTCAAGGTCACTGTGGGGGGTAGGACATGCATCAATGAAATCTTCAGTGTAGGTATCAACTAAATCTATCAAAGGGTTTAGAAGATACAATCTCTCAGAAACTTTGACGCAAAACTTTAACCAAATGTAAAATTTTTAAGTCTGTGACAACAAGGTCACTGTCGGGGCTGGGACATGCATCAATGAAATCTTAAGACCAGTATGTAACTTCAGTGTAAGTATCAACAAAATCTATCAAATGGTTTGAAAGTAACAATCTCCTAGAAACTTTGACGCAAAACTTTAACCGAAATGTTAACGGACGGACTGACAGACGGACCAATGGACGCACAGACAGACAGATGGAAGGACAGACGGACGAAAACAATATACCCCCATCATACTTTGTATGCCGGGGGGGGGGGGGAATCAAAGACCTGGGCCTTGCGGTTTCAGAGAAGATTTTTAAAGATTTTCCTTATATAAGACCATGTAAAACCAAAGGACCCCGGGGCGGGGCATTTTTGGCCACAGCACTATAATTTGAACAATCTTGGCAGGGGTCCACTAGATGAAGCTTCATGACAAATATCAAAGACATGGGCCTTGCGGTTTCAGAGAAGAAGATTTTTAAAGATTTTTCATGTACATGTAGAAGCCCATGTAAAAGCAAAGGGCCCCGGGGCGGGGGCATTTTTGGCCCCAGCACTATAATTTAAACAATCTTGGTAGGGGTCCACTAGATGAAGCTTCAAACCAAATATCAAAGACCTGGGCCTTGTGGTTTCAAAGAAGAAGATTTTTAAAGATTATCCCTATATAAGTCTATGTAAAACCAAAGGGCCCCGAGACGGAGGCATTTTTGGTCCTAGCACTCCAATTTGAACAATCTTGGTAGGGGTCCACTAGATGAAGCTCCATACCAAATATCAAAGACCTGGGCCTTGCGGTTTCAGAGAAGATTTTTAAAGATTTTCCCGATATAAGCCCATGTAAAATCAAAGGGCCCGAGAGTGGGGGCATTTTTGACCCAGGGCTATAATTTGAACAATCTTGGTAGAGGTTTACAAGATGAAGCTTCATACCAAATACTAGAGAAAGCAACCTCAAGGTCACTGTGGGGGGTAGGACATGCATCAATGAAATCTTCAGTGTAGGTATCAACTAAATCTATCAAAGGGTTTAGAAGATACAATCTCTCAGAAACTTTGACGCAAAACTTTAACCAAATGTAAAATTTTAAAGTCTGTGACATCAAGGTCACTGTCGGGGCTGGGACATGCATCAATGAAATCTTAAGACCAGTATGTAACTTCAGTGTAAGTATCAACTAAATCTATCAAATGGTTCGAAAGTAACAATCTCCTAGAAACTTTGACTCAAAACTTTAACCAAAATGTTAACAGACGGACGGACAGACGGACCAATGGATGGACGGACAGACAGACGAAAACAATATACCCCCATCATACTTTGTATGCCGGGGGGGGGGGGGGGGGGGGGGAAATCAAAGACCTGGGCCTTGCGGTTTCAGAGAAGATTTTTAAAGATTTTCCTTATATAAGACCATGTAAAACCAAAGGACCCCGGGGCGGGGCATTTTTGGCCACAGCACTATAATTTGAACAATCTTGGCAGGGGTCCACTAGATGAAGCTTCATGACAAATATCAAAGACATGGGCCTTGCGGTTTCAGAGAAGAAGATTTTTAAAGATTTTTCATGTACATGTAGAAGCCCATGTAAAAGCAAAGGGCCCCGGGGCGGGGGCATTTTTGGCCCCAGCACTATAATTTAAACAATCTTGGTAGGGGTCCACTAGATGAAGCTTCAAACCAAATATCAAAGACCTGGGCCTTGTGGTTTCAAAGAAGAAGATTTTTAAAGATTATCCCTATATAAGTCTATGTAAAACCAAAGGGCCCCGAGACGGAGGCATTTTTGGTCCTAGCACTCCAATTTGAACAATCTTGGTAGGGGTCCACTAGATGAAGCTCCATACCAAATATCAAAGACCTGGGCCTTGCGGTTTCAGAGAAGATTTTTAAAGATTTTCCCGATATAAGCCCATGTAAAATCAAAGGGCCCGAGAGTGGGGGCATTTTTGACCCAGGGCTATAATTTGAACAATCTTGGTAGAGGTTTACAAGATGAAGCTTCATACCAAATACTAGAGAAAGCAACCTCAAGGTCACTGTGGGGGGTAGGACATGCATCAATGAAATCTTCAGTGTAGGTATCAACTAAATCTATCAAAGGGTTTAGAAGATACAATCTCTCAGAAACTTTGACGCAAAACTTTAACCAAATGTAAAATTTTAAAGTCTGTGACATCAAGGTCACTGTCGGGGCTGGGACATGCATCAATGAAATCTTAAGACCAGTATGTAACTTCAGTGTAAGTATCAACTAAATCTATCAAATGGTTCGAAAGTAACAATCTCCTAGAAACTTTGACGCAAAACTTTAACCAAAATGTTAACAGACGGACGGACAGACGGACCAATGGATGGACGGACAGACAGACGAAAACATTATACCCCCATCATACTTTGTATGCCGGGGGGGGGGGGGGGGGGGGGAATCAAAGACCTGGGCCTTGCGGTTTCAGAGAAGATTTTTAAAGATTTTCCCTATATAAGCCGTTGTAAAACCAAAGGGCCCTGGGGCAGGGGCATTTTTGGCCACAGCACTATAATTTGAACAATCTTGGTAGTGGTCCACTAGATGAAGCTTCATACCAAATATCAAAGACCTGGGCCTTGGGGTTTCAGAGAAGAAGATTTTTAAAGATTTTTCATGTAGAAGCCCATGTAAAAGCAAAGGGCCCCGGGGCGGGGGCATTTTTGGCCCCAGCACTATAATTTAAACAATCTTGGTAGGGGTCCACTAGATGAAGCTTCAAACCAAATATCAAAGACCTGGGCCTTGTGGTTTCAGAGAAGAAGATTTTTTAAGAATTTCCTTATATAAGCCCATGTAAAACCAAACGCCCTGGGTGGGGGCATTTTTGGCCACAGCACTATAATTTGAACAATCTTGGTAGGGGTCCACTAGATGAAGCTTCATACCAAATATCAAAGACCTGGGCCTTGCGGTTTCAGAGAAGAAGATTTTTAAAGATTTTCCATATATAAGCCCATGTAAAACCAAAGGGCCCCGGGGCGGGTCATTTTTGGCCTCAGCATTATAATTTGAACAATCTTGGTAGGTGTCCACTTGATGAAGCTTCATACCAAATATCAAAGACCTGGGCCTTGTGGTTTCAGAGAAGAAGATTTTTATAGATTTTCCATATATAAGCCCATGTAAAACCAAAGGGCCCCGGGGCTGGGGCATTTTTGGCCCCAGCACAATAATTTGAGCAATCTTGGTAGGGGTCCACTAGATGAAGCTTCATACCAAATATCAAAGACCTGGGCCTTGCGGTTTCAGAGAAGAAGATTTTTAAAGATTTTCCATATATAAGCCCATGTAAAACCAAAGGGCCCCGGGGCGGGTCATTTTTGGCCCCAGCATTATAATTTGAACAATCTTGGTAGGGGTCCACTAGATGAAGCTTCATACCAAATATCAAAGACCTGGGCCTTGTGGTTTCAGAGAAGAAGATTTTTATAGATTTTCCATATATAAGCCCATGTAAAACCAAAGGGCCCCGGGGCTGGGGCATTTTTGACCCCAGCACAATAATTTGAGCAATCTTGGTGAGGGGTCCACTAGATGAAGCTTCATACCAAATATCAAAGCTCTGGGCCTTACGGTTTCAGAGAAGAAGATTTTTAAAGATTTTCCCTATATAAGCCCATGTAAAACCAAAGGGCCCCGGGGCTGGGGCATTTTTGGCCCCAGCACAATAATTTGAGCAATCTTGGTAGGGGTCCACTAGATGAAGCTTCATACCAAATATCAAAGCTCTGGGCCTTACGGTTTCAGAGAAGAAGATTTTTAAAGATTTTCCCTATATAAGCCCATGTAAAACCAAAGGGCCCCGGGGCAGGGGCATTTTTGGCCCAAGCACTATAATTTGGTAGGGGTTCACTAGATGAAGCTACATACCAAATATTAAAGACCTGGGCCTTGTGGTTTCAGAGAAGAAGATTTTTTAAGTTTTCGGTGAAAAAAAATCTATTTTTGGCTCCTGTGACCCAGATGTGCAACGGACCGGAACCATTTGAACAACTTTGAAAGGGGACCACCTAAGGATCGTCAAAATCCAATCAGTGGTTTAGGAGGAGATGTCGTTTGAAGAAATTGTTTACGCACAGACGGACGCACGGACGACGGACAAAACGTGATCCCAAAAGCTCACCTCGTCACTACGTGACGGTGAGCTAAAAATACACCGGTATACATGTTTAGGGTTCATTGTCAGAAAAAACTAGAGAAAGCGACCAGTGGCCAGCGCCACCCTCTGATATATCTTTTGAGCTTGTATGTAATATGAATGAAGAAGTCAGGAAGCTATAAGCATCTACAAATGTGCTTGTAAAAGCTGAATCAAACAAAAAATTTCTAAATGGACGAAGAGAGTGAGGGCATCAAAGCTGCTGAAGGGGTAGGGGAACCAATGTTACTGAAGCAGCAGGGTGGGGTATGCATCAATGAAATTTTTGGACTGGTATGCAAACTTGATGCAAGTATCATTTGAATTTGTCATAGAGTTTAGAACAAACAGGCATCTATAAACTTTGTCATAGAACTTCTACCAAATGTAAAACTTGAGGTCAAAGTAACTGTGGGTGGGGGAAGGGACATACATAACAAAATCTTTGGACTGGTATGCAACATCGATGCAAGTATCAACTGAATTTGTCTTAGAGTTTAGAACATACGGGCATCTATTAACTTTGTCACAAAACTATAACCAAATGTAAAATTTCTAAGTCTGTGACCTTGACATCAAGGTCACTGTGGGGGTGGGACATGCAGTGCCCCAGCTAGCTACTTTCAGAGGGGCGGGCCGCCCCTCGTGCCCTCTTGGGCCGCCCCTCGTGCCCTCCCGGGCCGCCCCTCATGCCCTCTGGGGCCGCCCCTCGTGCCCGGCCCTCCCGCCCCCATGTCCTCTCCAATCTCCCCGCTGCCTTTTCTTATGACATTCCCTGTTTCAAATTCATTCATAAATGCCACTTAGCATCCTCGTATGTGTAATTTAAGACGTTTATAAGACAGATGGGTAGATGTAATTATTTTGTAATACTGGATTAATTATCGGACACGCGCCGAAGTAATCATGCTGTTAACGGATGGTAAACGCCATGGGGTACAGTATGAGTCGATGAGCGGTATTGTCGGTATTTTTATGACTCTGCCAGAAATACTAGCTAGAACCTGCATCAGTTTACTTTTAATCGGTGTCTTTGAATCTTATTGCAAAAATAAAATGTGCAATAATTTGTAGGCCCTATCATTATTAAAACGGCCATGATCGGTAAATCAAAATTATTCTCAACTGACTCGTCACTCGTTACGGTTAAAAAGCCGACAAAGAGAAAGTTAAAAAGAGAGAGTTAAGATTAAAAAAAAAGCTTCGTTCCGAATAATTATGACTTATTAGCCCTTGCCATGTTCGGGCACATGCAACAGTCGCCCGGGCTCCAATATTTGAAAAAAAAAACGTGAAATTTTCATAACAGTGCAGCGACTGAACGCACGCGAAATAAATGACATGTGTAATAAAAGGCGGGAAATTCTCTAACGGGACAATTATGCATTCATATTTCAAGGGAATCAAGTTTTTTGGGGGCTGGGGTTACGGTCCTTTCAAGATTCTATCACATATAGAGCTGATCCGATCGTTAATCAGGAGGACGTAAACCGGAGTAATCTGAACTGCATTAAGACGAGCGAGTGAAGTCTCGGATCAGTCAAGCCTTCATTAGCCGTATTGATTGGATGAGCAGGTCATTGCTCAACAGTTTCGTCTTGCATCAGTCTGCGCATCGCTGATTTTACAAGCTGGGTTATCCAAACAGACTTGCATAGTTGTTGCGCATGTTGTTCTCACTTACATAGCCCGGTGGTTGCGCATGCTGGTCTGAGTCTGAGTTTCGTGCGACCAGTGAAGACTTGGAGTAGCCTGCGCATCCTTACAAACTGCTGTGTCTTCACTGACCCCAAGAGCCTTTAGAGAAAGGTGAGAAAAAAGGTTGCCCGGGTTGCGCATGTTGATCTGGGTCTTTGCAAGGTATTGTGCGACGAAGCTCGGTATACACGCTGTTTACTGTGTAATAGGCCTACTGTCGCAGAGTGATCAAGCAGCGGGGATATTGCAAACACTAGATACGCATTTTAATCAGAGTCTTTGCAGATCAGTGAAGACGGAGATCAGCCTTCGCACCCGTTCAGTCTGAGTTCTGCAGCCTGAGTATGACATTCATTCACCAGGAAGGATAATTATTGAGTAGTTTCCCTTGAACAGATTACTTATTCAGTCGTGGGTTATTTTTTGTATTGCTTTAATGACACGCTTTCAGATGAATCAAACAATTTATTTTTGTTTAAAATATTAAAAATCTATATTAAAAGATACCTAGAAGTTAAATGCTCAAATGTTCTTTAAATAATAAATGTTGCTATTGCTTCGACCCAGTACACCATTTACTTGTGAAAAGCATGTAAATATATACTGAATTAAGTAGGGACATCTGTATCAGTAGCTCACTATCCTGTTCCAGATCATAACGATCTTGATGGCATTTCAAAGACCAAAAACGGTGCCCTGTTTTTGGCATGCAAAAGTGCCCTGCCTAGCCCAGCGCCCCTCTGCCCTGAAATCCTAGCTGGAGCACTGGACATGCATCAATCAAATCTTTAGACCAGTATGTAACTTCAGTGTAAGTATCAACTACATGTAAATCTATCAAAGGGTTCAGAAGAAACTTGGATGCAAAACTTTAACCAAAATGGAAACGGATGGACAGGATAGATGGACAGATGGATGGACGGATCATGGCAGGACGAAAACATTATACCCCCATGCATACTTTATATGCCGGGGGTATAAAAATAGGTTGATGCGCCTGAATAGGCAGGGATGTTTTTCTTTACTTAACTAGAAAAGGAGAAATTAATGGGGATAATTTTCCATATTCTTGACACAAACATGATTTCCTTGGTTTTGGTTCTACTGCCCTTTCAAGGTTGTTTCATCTTACATGAAGCATTGTTAATAAGATACGGGCGAAAAAAAAAACAACTGTGACCTTCTGTTGCAGAACTTGGTGATAACATTCAGAATGAGTGTTCGAGATCAATTCAAATAAGCTTGAAGCTTTCATCGCACTGAAACTAAATTTGTATAAACTAAACTATACACTTCCACTCTGCATCAACATCATCTCTTCCTGAATCCGAAATCAGATCAAGCTATTCAGAAACTTAATCAGAAGCATTAAGTAAGAGATTTCGGCAGTGACTATTTCACCACTGCTACCCATTTAAACCTTGGTGGAGTGGGGCACTGGCATTACATGTCTTGCCAAAGGACACACCTCACCTCTGGACAACACCCGAGCTGCCATCCCAATAAATCTTATAAGCAATTTCTATACAGGTGCTTTAAAGAATTTCAAGTCAAGGGATATCAAAATGCAACAATTTTAGCAATTCTGGAACTCCATGTCACCCAAATTCCTCACAACACTTTCAACTCAATGCAAAAGACCATTCGGCAACAGATGTGGTTTGAAAATTTTCAAGATGGCCAACATATAACTGGGATATCAGAACAGAATGGTACTGAGAAGTCTGAATCTTCATTTCACCCCATGCTTTCCATCAAGTTTCGGCTCAATTCAACTTGATGTGGTTTGAAGATTTTCAAGCTGGCCAACATGGAAGCCATCTAATATAACAGAACAGAATAATTTCAGCAATTCTGAATCTCCATGTTGCCCCAATGCCTCCAATCAAGTTTCAGCTCCAGCTGCCCTTTGGTTCTGTGGTTTGAAGAATTTCAAGATTGCAGCCATGTTGGTCATCTTGTATATTGGAATGGGAAAAATCTGAATTTCCTTGTCGCCTTAATGCCGCCCATCAAGTTTCAGCTCAATCCAATCCAATATCTGAGATATGTCGACCCAAATCAAGATTGTCAGTGATGGTGATACCAAGATATTTGGCGGATTGAACATGCTCCAAAATTTGTTGGTGAAGTGTGTAGTCAAACTTAAATTGCTTGTCCAGAGGAGGGTGTCGTGACATCCTCATTGAATGACATTTGGCCACATTGAACTTCATCTTGCCAATCTTCCTCCCATTGTGCAAGTCGATCCAGGTTATCTTGTAAAATAAGACAGTCAGGAGAATATGGTATATGTTCCTATAAAGGACACAATCATCAGCAAAGAAACGGACTGATGACCTGCTATTATCAGGGAGATCATTTATGAATACCAAGAATAGGACCGGTCAAAGTACCAAACCTTGGGGACTCTAGATAAACCAAGGATTGGATCAGACACTTGGCCATCAAGTACAACTTGCTGTGAGCGCCCAGAGAGCCATGAGCTAATCCCAGGGATACAGACTAATGGGCGCCGAGTCACCCAAGATGCCTAAATTTTTGTCTGGGCACCTAAGTTTTGAATAAAAATGCTCATTTTGACTTTGGAAGCCACGTTGACAGTCAGCAAGAAAGCTCTCAAAGCAAGGTTGGTCAGTAAATACCGGTGGCGGGAATTCCCACTGGTATTTACCGGTAATTACCGTCCTGGGAAATACTCCAAATTTCAGCAAAAGTGGGAAATATGATTTTTGTTTAGTTATTTCATAGAAAAACACTATTAATATTTGTGTAATTTAATTGAAATAATGAACAGATAGCTATTTTGCAATATGCCTCCACATGTATGTCATAACTCTGCTTTTACTCAACCAAACACATAAATATGAAGTGATCTGTTGTTATGTAGGGCGCAGGGACTTATTTAAAATCGCTCATATGCTTAACCCTTTTTGTACCCCTTGTCCATATATATATAGCAGGAGTCCATTTCAAAATTTAGGGATGTCTGAGGTTGTGTTTTCTTCAAAATCTATGCGCAAATTGGCTGAACTTTTTTGCTAACGGTGTAGGCCCTGATCAGACGCTGCATTCTGCAGCATCTGTTCTGTGCCTGCACTGTTTGCCAATTACCTGTGTTAGGGGTGTCCAGTACAAAATGGGTTAAGAAGATAAAATACCATAATGGTCCCAATAATTGGGACAGACATGCCTGGGCAAACAGTGCAGACCCAGATCAGAACCACTTAGCTTCCGGACCAACACCGGTGTGATACAGCCAGAGTGACCATGCTCTACAAAATCATACACAGTCTCGTCAATGTCACTCCAAGTCCTCCTCACAGCCATTCAAGATCAACTAGGCTACAACCAGCAGTATACTCAACTCTGTTGCTCCAAGACTGCCTATCATTACAGCTTCTTTCCTGCGACACTTGTTCTCTGGAACCGCCTGCCACAGGATGCCGTCTGCCAGCCCTAGCTTGATGCCTTCAAGTCTTCGGTTGCCAGCATCTACACCCCTTAACTCTGACGCCTGTTTTTAACAGTTTTTAACCTGTACAAAGACTTTGTTTTGGATGTACAAATCTACCCAACCAGCTGGGCATGCTCAATTTATAACCACATCGTGAGGATACTCTTTTTGAGGAATGGGATTACTGAAGATGATGACATTTAGGGTGAAATGACATCTCAAGCTCTGTTGCCCAATGAAACCAATAGGATTTAGAAGCATGGTTGATCCAACTCGCACCACTGCCTGGGAAAGCTTAAATCCTCTTAGCGATTTACCAGTACTCATCTGCTGTCGGTTTCAGCTCTGCATGGAAGCATCATGCAGCCCAAATATTTCTTTTAGCCCCAATGGGCGGGGGTGAGAACCAGGTGTTCTATTCACCTTTGTACACATGTTGCTTATGTGTGTATTACATCTCAAATTTCATGTGATTGTCATTGTTACACCAAGGTATAACAAGTAATGAGTAGCAGTAATAGGAGAAAAAAAGAAAAAGAAGGTATTTAATGGAATTGACATTTTAGGGTATAAAAGCAAAGGCCAGGAAAAATTACGGTCACCAGAAAGACCGAAATCACCTAAATATATCAAAATCACCACAGAATTCACAGTATGCTACAACCTACCCTATCTTAACTCCTACCCCTCCTACGCACCTTAGCTTACCCCTCCCTACCGCACATCACACCTACCACACCCTACATCACCCCCACCCAATGATAATTTCTGTCATTCCCGGGGTGATTTTGGCTATTTCTGTGGTGATTTCGATAGATTTCTGTCTTTCCGGTGACCGGAAACATTACCCCTAATTAAAATGTCATGGGACAAAAGACAGTATGTATGGGATCCAGCCACAGCTATAGAAGCTCACACACTGGAACAGGTCCAGAGGAAAGCCCCCAGGTTTGTGTGTAATAGTTACACTGACCGCACTCCAGGATGTGTAACGCAGATGATCAACGACCTTGGTTGGGACTCATTGCAATACCGTGGCTACCTTGCCAGAGTCACCATGCTGTTTAAGATCAGCAACAGTATTGTTGAGGTCAGAATCAGATCAGAATTGTTACTGGTGACACGTCAAATGACATTCATACACCAGGACCTGTGATGTGGGAAGTTAGTCTCTAGCTCTAACCAAAGAGGTAAATTTAGCTACACAATCATCAGCACCTTCAGCTGTCGAAATAATCAAATCGGGAAGGGCATTCCAATCTCTAATGGTTCTGGGGAAGAACGACTCTTTATAAATGTCAGTTCTTGCGCTAAGGGTCTGAAACGCCAACGAATGGTGATTTCTACAGTGTCTAGCTGGGGGAACAAGGTCATCTGTTGGAATGCTGGCAGCACCCTTTAGACCTTTGTATAAAAGGATGAGCCTACTGTCTTTTCTCCTTTTCTTGAGAGACACCCATTTTAATTTTCCAAGTATTCCAGTCATGCTCCCAGTTTCAAAGCAGTAATTGCCTGTTACAAATCTAGCAGCTCTATTCTGAACTTTCTCAATTTCATCAATAAGGACCACTCCACTGGGGTCCCAGATACAACTACCATATTCCAAGATCATGTGCCAGAGAACCCACTCATGCACAGCGATGCCAGGACCAGAGGGGCCAACAGATTCTATCAGATCCCCGCCTCAGTCAGTTTCTACAAGAACTCGTTCTTCCCAAAAAAAATCAGGGATTGGAACCTGCTGCCGGCCAACATCACTAACTGCTAGACGCTGGAGAGCTTCAGGGCAGGGGTCAGGGCCTTCCAACCCCAGCACTGCCAGCAGTAGTAGTGTTTCCCCCAGTCCTATATAGCATGGCGCGGCGCCATGCCCCTTTTCTCTAGCGCCATGCCCTTTTTCCAGTGCCATGCCTTTTTTGGATAGAGTAATTGTTGCCATACATTTTGGTACAAAAATCACTGAAATTGATGCCTGTTTAAATCAGGAATATTTTAGACAACTTTTAGCAATAAAATGTTGCCTATTTGACTGTCCACCTTAATCCCTCTGTTTATTGTACTTAATCAGTGTTTTTTTTCACATTTTTGGGACTGGTACCGGTACCGGTGGAATTGGGAAAATTTTCTTCTCAAATTGGGAAAAATAGCGTCGTTTTTACTCAAATTGGGACGGAAGAGTTACATATTGGACTTACCTACGACTTTGAACTTACCCGAATTTCGGCAAATCGTTGCAATAGTACGCGAATTATGTCAATAGCCGTTTCTTCAAAGGGACGTTACTTCGGATTTCCGGAAGGTAAACAATACGAGCGATAAAACAACCGATTTCTCGCGACGAAAAAGAGAGAGAAAAAAAAGGATGCTGCATCATGATTTTGGGAATTTTTAACCTTTGAATTGGGAAAAAAACATACTTTTGGCGATTGGGAACGGGTCCGTTTTCCGGACCCGGTTTTATAGGAAAAAAAAACACTGTTAATTATGTCACTTTAAGAAGTCATAACTATGTTTTGATAACAATTAAACAAATGAAGTGTGAAAGTGTACCTGACCTGTGTCATGTCAATGTTTGTGTGTATTGGAGAATGGGAGCTGTGGCCCAAACATGTTCCAAACTTATCTTGTTTAAATCAGTGATCTGCTTGCTTGAAAAACTTAAACTTATTGTGACACCAATGACAAATGTGACATATCTCTACACTTAGCATAGAAAGAGGCAGCACAATTTAATTTAGCATTGAAGACAAAAGGGTAAGAGCAGGATCTTTTATATCAAGTTGAGTGATGTGCCCGTTTAGCAAGGTGCTGCATGTGAATGTGCCCTTTTTACATAGCTGTTCATCTTTAAAGTGCCCTTTTTACACATTTTCGTGCGCTGAAAGTGCCCCTTTTCCTAACCAGCACCATGCCCTTTTTTAGGGGCTGGGGGAAACACTTAGTAGTACCAGAGCGAGATGTAAATAGTTTTGGAGCTACTTTAGAATCTGTCCGCCACTTCTTAATACCTAACCCTAACCCTTACCCCAATGACCTGACTAACCTAACCCTAACCATCAGTGACCTATTCCTAACCCTAACCGTCAGTGACCTACTCCTAACATACTAAGGTCAGTAAACAGTGGCGGACAGATTCTAAAGTAGAGCCATAGTTTTAAATGTAAAATAGCCAGCTGTCTTATCGGGCACCACAGTTTTTAACGCAGGGTACTAGACGTTCCGCCAGGATCAATACCCTTACATCGGAAGAAGAAAGAGGCACCTGCCCAAACCTAACCCAAATACAAGGTCAGAATGTGTTCAGTTCTGAACACAAACCTGGTGTATGAATGTCATTTGACATGTCACCAGTAATTATTCTGATTCTGACCTGTAACAATTCTGATTCTGACAAACACGAAACACGTGGTCGCAACTCAAGACAAAATGATAGATAATTCCTGACCTCCCGACAAGCAAACTTCTTTGTTGTGTACAGTTGTATACATGACGGCCTACCTTACAATATCTGTATCAGTATAATTCTCTGTCTGCGCTTGTCAAGCCGATTTTACACAATTAATTGCGAATTTGTCTAAATATGCCTTGTTTACTTTTGCCATTTCACGCGAATGTGTAAAACCCAGAACCAAGGACCGCAACCTGGTCAGTCTGGAACCGAGACAGTTACCCGACAAGACGCTCACAGGGTAAGTAGAATTTACCACTACAAGAGGAATACTAACTGACTATTCCAAGGGCACATGCATAAAATAAACTTCTTCTTCCTATGTCTGTATTAACTCCCGGGATTGTGACACCCAGAATGTCTTCTGGTAGATCGATGTCATTACTCCAGGTGAACCATCCCCTGTGCATGATTACTGTGTAGAATGTAGCCCTGGAGGCCCGTCGTGAGCAGTCCTCTTTAACCTTCTTCTACAAGATACACTCTGCTTCAGTGTCTATTAATAAAGATAGGTACTTGACCCCTGTAACAGTGTCGACCCAAACAAGGGCGTCAAAAGTAAACGACTCACAATATCGTAGTCCTATAGTGATGCCCCGAAGAAATCGTTATTTCCTATCAGAATCAGAATCAGAATTGTTACTGGTGACACGTCAAATGACATTCATACACCAGGACCTGTGATGTGGGAAGTTAGTCTCTAGCTCTAACCAAAGAGGTAAATTTAGCTACACAATCATCAGCACCTTCAGCTGTTGAAATAATCGAATCGGGAAGGGCATTCCAATCTCTAATGGTTCTGGGGAAGAACGACTCTTTATAAATGTCAGTTCTTGCGCTGAGGGTCTGAAACGCCAACGAATGGTGATTTCTACAGTGTCTAGCTGGAGGAACAAGGTCATCTGTTGGAATGCTGGCAGCAACCTTTAGACCTTTGTATAAAAGGATTAGCCTACTGTCTTTTCTCCTTTTCTTGAGAGACTCCCATTTTAATTTTCCAAGTATTCCAGTCATGCTCCCAGTTTCAAAGCAGTAATTGCCTGTTACAAATCTAGCAGCTCTATTCTGAACTTTCTCAATTTCATCGTTAAGGATCACTCCACTGGGGTCTCAGATACAACTACCATATTCCAAGATTGGGCGAACAAGACCTTTATATGCTGCTTCTTTTACATCCTGAGGGCACTGATGAAGATTTCGCCTCAGGAAACCAAGCGTTCTATTTGCCTTAGTACACATGTTGCTAATATGAGTATTCCATCTCAAGTTGTGTGAGATTGTCACTCCAAGGTATTTAATGGAGTCCACATTCTCGAGGACCGTTCCCTCTAAGGTGTAAGAAGCCTCAACTTTATTAGATCTCTTCCTAGTTATCTGCATAATATTGCATTTAACTGGCTGAAATCTCATGCCCCATTTACGTGCCCAACATCCTAATCTATCTATGTCAGCCTGAAGTTTCAATGAGTCATCTGTATCTCTAATTTCCCGGTAACAAACACAGTCATCTGCGAACAGTCTTATTTCTGAGTCAATGTCAGTGGAAATATCATTGATGTACAGGGAGAACAAAAGTGGACCAAGAACGGTCCCTTGCGGGACTCCAGACAAAACTGGAGCCCACTCCGAAGATTCACCATTAACAACAACCCGCTGTTTTCTGTAGCAAAGAAAGGAATCTATCCATTTGAGGGTCTTTCCCCCAATTCCATAACCAAACAACTTAGATTTAAGTAGTTCATGAGGAGGGGTATCAAAGGCCTTCTCGAAGTCAAGAATAAATGTGTCCACCTGACCCCCTTTGTCCAAGATTTTTGCCCAGTCATTAATAACTGTGCTTAGCTGAGTTTCACAACTGTGCCTTTTCCTAAATGCACGTTGCCTGTCTGACAAAAGTTTATGCTCGTCCAAGTGGGCCATGATGTTTGAGCAGACTATATGTTCCAGCAATTTACACAGAACACAAGTCAGAGACACAGGGCGATAATTACGGGCAAGAGCCCTATCTCCTTTTTTGAAGAGTGGACAAATGTTTGCTTAGAGCCATTCTTTGGGGATTTCACCCGTATCAAGAGACTGTTGAAACAAGTGTGCAAAAACTGGACCCAACTCATTTGCTAGTTCCTTCAGGACTCTGGGATGAAGCTCATCAGGTCCTAAGGCCTTACTGGGGTTTAAGCCTTGAAGTAATTTGATCACTCCTGCAGCTGTCACAACAATAGTATTCATGAATGGGGCCGATCTTCCAGTTAATGGAACCTCCGTGAACTCAGTTTTATTAAATGCATCATTGAATTGACCAACTAGTTCCTCTGCCCTTTCAGAGTCTGTTTCAGCAACCCCGTCCCCTCCTCTTTTATTAAGGGGCGGGATACCTTGCCTGTCTTTCTTCTATTAATATATCTGTAGAAGTCTCTGGGATTTGCCTTTACATCACCTACCAAGTTATTCACATATAAATCATGCTGATTTTTTATATTAGTCTTGATTTCACGTCCTAAGTTTTCAAATTTTGTCCGAAGTTTACCACTTCCCGTCTTTTTTGCCTTTGCATGAATCTTATTTCTTCTGCGAATTTTCCTTCTTATCTCTGGATGATCCAGGGAATTGAAGATACAGTCCTACTAGTTTTTGAGGGGATATGATTTTCGGCCGAAGTATGAATGAAAGAAGTTATCAAATCAAAATTCTCCTGTATAGACCGAGCATCTGAATGACCATTAAAGTAAAGTAGAAGTAAAACAAAGATCAGGAATTGATACAATTAACTTACTCCATCCATAAAAGACACCAAAGGGAAAGAATCACAAACATTAAGCGACCAGACCACAATGGAAACCTAAACAAAGGAAGGCCATATGGACAGTTACTTTCCCACAAAATGGCCATATGGCCATCCAAAATTAAAAGACACAAGTGATACACACAGTAAGTAACAAACAATAACATAAATAAATCGCCACAGAAGAGCCGCCTTGGAACGGTCAGTGGAAGATTTCCACTGGGGGGCTTAAATCGATTTTACGTGGTTACAATCCTCGCCCTTACTTCCGTCGCGATTTAGACAAATAATTTGTTCAGTCCGCATGAAGGCCTCCTAACTCATCAGTGCAACATCTCCGTGAACACAGAAATCAAAGAACCACAGAGGTGAGACAACGGTGAGGACTCGACAGCAAGAAACCACTGAAATGCTGGAGCAAAAGAAAACCAACAGTTAGACTCCGATGAGCCCGACCAGAGACAGAGCATCTCCTTTGCAAATCTGAGTGCATCCTTCCTCATAGTTTCATAGTCACCTTTCTGATATGAGTACACCTTCCTCCGAGGTTTCTTTATTGGTGGGATGTGAATTTTTAAATATCCGGAGACAACATCGTGGTCACTTAGTTTATCTGGGGAATGAATGTCTTCGAATTGTCCTGGATCTGATCCTTACGACTTTCGTAAGGATCAGATCCAATGTGTTCTTATCACGAGTAGGGAAGTTAACAATTTGTTCAAGGCCATGATCGTTCATAATGTCAATCAATATTTGTCCTTCCGACTGACTCAGCATTGTGCCTTGTTTGCTGAGCCTGTCGGGCCAAGCAATGTCTCTGAAGTTGAGGTCACCTAGAACATGTACAGCCGGGAGTTTTTTACCCTTATGCTGCGATTTAATGCAATCCAGTTGGTCTTTAAACAACTGGAAGTTTTCGATTGTACCATTTGGTGGTCGATACCAACTTGCTACGAAGTGGGAAGTTTTATTTGCAAAAACCTGAACCCAGACCGATTCGGTGTCATTTTCAAGTTCCATGAAAGGCATGTGAGGGATGTCTCTATGAATGAGCAACATCACCCCACCGCCATGAGAGTTCCTATCTTTTCTGTACACACTGTACTCACAAGTTTCAGGGAAAAGCTCAAATGTAGTAATTGAACTGTCAATCTTTGTTTCCTGAATAGCAACAATATGAGGTTGAGATGTATCGAGGAAAGCTAAAAGTTCAAGAATTTTCCCTCTAATTCCATTTATGTTTATACTGCAAAGTTTCAAACCTTTCACAAAATTTGACTTAGTTTCATCGGCAGTTGAAGATTTGCCTCTCTTATCCTCTGACAGAGGTTCAAACCTGTTTGGCTTACTCAGTTCTACATATTCATCAAAGAAGGAGTCTGAAAAGTTACAGACCTCACATTTTGGACATATCCAGTGGCAGCTTGAATTTACCAAAGTGCCATATTCTGCATCTGAAATGAAGGAACAGTCAATGTGTATCCACATTTCACATTGATCACACTGAACGGCTTTGTGGCCATTAAGGACAGCACCACTGCAAAGACCACAGTCAGCTTTGCAGTCTTTGCAATACCAAGTTCCAGCTCTAGATTCAATTTCTAACAGTTGACTGTTATCCAAATCAGAACATGAGGAGTGAAAGCGCTTGTTACAGTCCTCACATTCTATCCATTTCTCGGAACCTTTGCAATATTTTTTGCAGAGTCCGCAGCGAAACCTTGGGCCGGGGTTAGTTTCAATGTCTCCGGCCAAGATAAGAAGTAAAGCCAAGTTTGTACCGCGCGAGGACTTGAAGTTTCGCAAGCCCTCCGAACACCTTCTGTTCCCATTCTTCCTTGTAAATGCCAAGTACTGGGAAATTCTACTACAACTCTCCTTAATTGTGATCTTGCACTCCTGATTTCCATCATCTGGATGCATTCTATAAGTTGTTTTCCAAAGAGTGAACCCAAGAATTAAGACCATGGGAAACAGGGAGACCTTCATTTTAGTATACCGGGTAGTGATTTGATGATTTCTAATGACTTATTATGGGGTGTCAAACAACAATTCTGATTCCGAGTTTGTCACAGCCAGCACACTGACAGCTACAAAGGACTATTCAGTATACTGGTCCAATTATATACAGCTCAGCACACTCAAATATCTGACAACACACAGGCTCTCCAGAAAAATGAATGTGACAAGCGACCTAATTTTGATCCTAAGAATTTCAGTTTTACGTTACCCCACCCACTAGTGAGGTAATGGCGGGAAAGAATGTCAGCAATTTTTTCAATCTACAAGACAAACAAATCACAATCTAGGGTAACCAGCAATAAAATGTTGCTGGTTTACGCTTGTCTGTTATGAATCAGACAAGAAACCAAACAGATATCCAAGAAAAAAAACTTCTCTTTTAGCGAGCTAATTTTTTCCAATTCCGTCCAGGTCGAACATATCTATCTATCTATCTATCTATCTATCTATCTATCTATCTATCTATCTATCTATCTATCTATCTATCTATCTATCTATCTATCTATCTTATCTACCTATCTATCTATCTATCTATCTATCTATCTATCTATCTATCTATCTATCTATCTATCTATCTATCTATCTATCTATCTATCTATCTATCTATCTTGTCATGATGCCATACGCCCGCGAGGACATTCTAGGCATGTTGCGCTGTCGACCAATTCCAAGACTGTTATTAAGAATAGATAAAAGTTTAAAAGTATGATAGTGAGAGATAAAGTATGATAATGAGTGGATGAAAGATGATAGGTTAAAATAGTTAAGAAGAGCTAAAATCAGGTTAAAAACATACTATGCTTGGGATCTATGGCTTGGAGTGCTGCAGCTTGCCAATTGCAGCCTTGAATGTGTCAAGGCTTGACAAGCTGACAACGGATTCTGGGAGGGCATTCCATTGAACGATTGCCGATGGAAAAAGGAGTATTTGTAAGAATCTTTCCCAGTATGGAGCTGATGAAAGGTCAGGGAATGGCCACGCTTGGATGTCCTCTCATTGGGTTTGACATATTCAGGAAGGGGGACAGCGACCATATTATTCAGGATCTTATAGAACAGACAAAGACGTGCATCAGCACGCCTTTGTTCTAGAGACCTCCAACCCAAAGTTTCAAGCATGGTCGAAACACTAGCCCTGGGATCAAAGTTACAGGTTGTCCAGCGGGCTGCCCTCCGCTGAACTTTCTCAATTTGCTGAGTCTTATCCATGTGGTGGGGGTCCCAGACAGCCGCAGCGTATTCGAGCTGCGGCCGAACCAAGGTGTTATAGGCCGCTGTTCTCATCTCAGGCATCTTTGGTTTTACGTTCCTCTTGACAAATCCAAGGGTTTTGTTTGCAGAATTGACAATCCTGTCTATGTGGGAGCCCCATGATAGGTTGCTAGAGAAATCAACCCCAGGTACCTGGCACAGCTGACGGTCTCCAAGACTTCACCATGTAGTTTGTAGGTGGCTGTAATCGGTGTCCTGGACCCCGCCACCTGTACCACTTGACATTTCGAGGGGTTGAACTCCATGTCCCAGTCAGTCTCCCACACAGACAGTTTGTCCAGATCCTTTTGGAGCACCGAACTGTCACTCGCGCCCTCCAAGGTGAGATATAAAGCAGTATCATCTGCAAAGAGTCGCACCTGGGATGTAATGTTATCAGGCAGGTCATTGATGTAGATGAGGAACAGAATCGGCCCCAGCACAGACCCCTGGGGAACCCCGGAAGTCACAGGGACCGACTCCGACTCCTCACCCGCAACAACAACCTTCTGTGAGCGATCACCCAGGAAGGCACGAATCCAGTTCAGTACATTTGAACGAACTCCACAGTTATGCAGTTTCCAGAGTAGTTTTTCATGGTTGACCTTATCAAATGTCTTTGAAAAATCTAATAGGATAAGGTCAGTCTGTTTACCCTTTGCGGCACTCCGCGCAAGGTCCTCAACTAGCATGATGAGCTGGGTCTCACATGACCGCTTTTCTCGAAAACCATGCTGAAGTTCGTACATGAGACCCCGCTCATCCAAATGTTTCACAATACTTGAGGCCAGTATGTGTTCGAGGACCTTGCACAAAATGCAGGTAAGGGATATTGGGCGGTAATTGGCTGCCAGTGACTTGTCGCCTTTCTTAAAGATTAGTGTAATATTGGCCTTACACCAATCTGCTGGGAGCTTACCTGTTTGAAGTGATCTTTCGAAGATTACCTTAATGATCGGGGCTAATTCCACCCGGAGCTCCTTCAGTAAGATTGGTCTTATATTGTCTGGGCCGGCTGCCTTTCCTGGTTTGAGGTTGTAAAGTAATTTAAGAATACCATTAATCGATATTTCTATGTCCGGCATTATCTGATTTTTATTTGGGAAATTAGGAACGGTGTCAGGTTTAATGGTGTCAGGTTTAAATTTCCTGGAACTATTCCCCAATGGAATAGTCTTCCCTCCTCTGCGGTGAATGCCAAGTCCGCAGAAGAGTTTAAAGCTTGTACAGTGTAAGATTGAGACACGGAGGTATGCGTTTTAGGATACCTCTGTTATGCAGATTGTAAATAGTTTAAGGACGCACCCAGTGCCTCTTTCTTTTTTTTCCAGCTAAATTCTAAATTTAGCCACCCAATCAACTGAGGTAATGGCCAAATATGACCGACTCAGGATAGATAGATAGATAGATAGATAGATAGATAGATAGATAGATAGATAGATAGATAGATAGATAGATAGATAGATAGATAGATAGATAGATAGATAGATAGATAGATCATCTTAGAATATGGAGCGTGATAGCTCAGTGGTTAGTGCACTTGCCTCTGATGCTAGAGGTCCTGGGTTCGATACCCGACAGCGGCGATAAAATTTCGGTGTCCGAACACGCTCCATTGGCATCATTTGCAGGAATGAATGTCATAAAGTGCACCGTCCTTCGGATCGGGACGTTAACTGGAGGCCCCCTGTGCAGGGAGAACCAACCCTGTGCAGGTTAAAGAACCCTACCGTAATTACATGATTACTGTGTAGGCTTTCATCCTGCAAAACCTGGAGTGTATGTAATGTACACCTGCGGTAATGGTCAAATGTGACCGACGCAGTATCAGTAGAAAGAAAGAAAGAATAATACTGGGTCTATAACTCTCTCCTGGTGGACAACGTGGAGGTCTATGGGTCGGGTATTTGTTTGATTTGAGGTTTTACGTCCCCGTCAACACTGTAAAGGTCATTTTGGAGACATTGCTTCCAATTTTGTGGGACTTTTACCCGACATTGAGATGAAATTACATCTCAAGCCCTGCCGCCAAATGAAACCAAAAGGGTTTATAAGCATGGATGGTCTGACTCGCACCGCTTTGCTTGGGCAGTCTTAGATCCTCTACTGATTACCAGTACTCGTGTGCGGGTCGGTTTCAGCTCTGCGTGGAAGCATCATGCAGCCCATCTATTTCTCCAAGCCCCGATGGGCGGTGGCAAATGGGTCGCGTATGAAACACCCTTCCCGATGGAAACTGGTCAGCTCGTACCTAAGTCAACTCGTACCTGTTTTTGGTCAACTCGTAACCGTTCTCTGGTCAACTCGTACCCCCTAGTCAACTCGTACCTATTTTGGTCAACTCGTACCCAGTGGGGGGGGGGGGGGCACATTTTTTTTTGTTGCGGGGATGGAGTTCACTTGGGTCATAACAAGCCCTATGGATTCGGACTTGAGGTTCGAGACGGATTTTTTGTGCCCCCGCCACCCCCCCCCCCCCCCTACCAAAACATGTTTTCTTCAAACATGGCTATGTTGCCTATCAAGTCAAACAGTAGAAAACAGCGGTGCCAAATTTTGCCCAGAGACATGTCTTGAGTTCACCCGAGGCCAGAAAGAAGTACTTTGGGTCCTTTTATTGGAACATGGTTTTCACAGCACGGGGATATGCGATGGCGCGCCATCAACCTGCTATAATAATAATAATAATAATAATAATAATAATAATAATAATAATAACTAGAACTGTCAGAGGATCTGACTGATATACCCCCGCTTTAGCGCATTTTACTGCAACGGGGATAGAACATGTGGTATTTTACTATGATACCTGGAAGAGTGTTCATTTCACAGATGTGTTAGCGTGATGATACATCACAATACAGCCATTATCCAGACAATATTCTAAACCCATTAGAAATAATGAAATTTGCGTCTTGCATATCTACTTATCCTAGTGAATAAGTATGCCAAGTATCCATTGAATCCGACTGATAGTGAAGGAAGAGTTCAGTGGACAAGATGTTTGCAGGCAAATCAGGGTCAAGAAAGTTTGTTTCAAATTAATTCAGGGGCCATAACTCCGTAGATATGGGACAAACTTAAGTGAAATTTGCGTCTTGCACATTTACTCCTCCTGATGAACAATTATGGCAAGTATCAATTGAATCCGACTGATAGTGAAGGGAGAGTTGAGCGGACAAGGTTTTTTAACACATTTTTTTAGCAAATAAAGGGCAATAAATCCGTAATTATGGGACAAACTTTAGTGAAATTTGCTTCTTGCACATCTACCTCTCCTGGTGAACAATTATGGCAAGTATCAATTGAATCCGACCGATAGTGAAGGAGGAGTTGAGCAGACAAGGTTTCTTAGCCTATTTTTTAGCAAATCAAGGGCCATAACTCCGTAATTACGGGACAAACTTCAGTGAAATTTCGTCTTGCACATCTACCCCTCCTGATGAACAATTATGGCAAGTATCAATTGAATCCGACTGATAGTGAAGGAGTGAAGGAGGAGTTGAGCGGACAAGGTTTTTTAGCACATTTTTAGCAAATCAAGGGCCATAACTCCGTAATTATGGGACAAACTTTAGTGAAATTTGTGTCTTGCACATCTACCTCTCCTGGTGAACAATTATGGCAAGTATCAACTGAATCCGACTGATAGTGAAGGAGGAATTGAGGGGACAAAATTTTGCAGACAGACCGCCCGACCACCCGACAAACCAACCGACAGGCTGATTCCAGTATACTCCCTTCAAACTACATTTGCGGGGGAATAATTATTATTATTATCATCATTATTATTCACCTTTAACCCATTCAGTACCAGAAACCCCTAAAGGGGTACCTTGTCAAACAGTGCAGGCCCAGATCAGACGCCGCAGAACGCGGCGTCGTCTGATCAGGGCCTACGCTGTTTGCAAAAAGTTAAGCCACTTCCGGAATAAATTTGAAAAAAAAAACACACAACTTAAACCCCGAAATTTCGAAATGAACTCCTGCCATCTTTAAGGTGGAATATTCCATCTGGGTTAATTGACACTTCAGTTAATGGTGTACCGATTAATGTAGGTGTAAGAAAAAAAACTATTATCAATACTAGTTTAATCTAATTGTCCTTTATTAAATAAGTTCTGAAGTTAGATCCTTTAGAAGCAAGGAATACACCAAATAAACGAAAATAGCAGACTCGGTTTTATTGAGTCTGTTCATGACCAGTACTGAATTGTGCAACACCGGCCACGCCCTCTTGCACCGGCTTAAGCAGAACTCTATTTTCAGATGATACCAAATGAACTCAATGATCCCAAAGGACCAGAAAATATAATCTGCACTATGAAGACTATTTTTAATTCCTTTGATTTTGCCGGTGAGCGGCGGTTTTTTGTTCTGATAAGATTTAATGACACGCAAGAATTTTAAGGTCAATCATTTTTTTTTTTTTTTTTGGTGTATTATTTTCTTTTGAATTACCGATTACTGGATATGTTAGAAGTACAGAATCCTTGCAGTATCATTCATTTTTGGAATATCTTAACGAGAATCAAAGCTTGAAACTTTCATCAAAATGTCTGATTTGTGCATTGCATGTGGTAAGGTTGTTGGTGGACGTCAGCATGTTGTAAGCTGCGATGTCTGCGACCATTGGCAGCATTGTCTTTGCTGGAGAGGTAATACAAATTTAATTTATTGGATATATTTAGACTAGTTATCAGTTTATTTATTCATTCATTTTATTTATTTATTGTTGCATTTAGAGGGGAAAATTCATCATGTCATTACGAACACTCGCCTTTTCAAATATAATGAACAATTCCGTCCTCCCTACCAAAAAAAAAAAAAAAAGATAAATAATCTGGTATTTTTCATATTTCTGCTCAAAATATAGATTGTTGAAACACTTTAGAACCGCCTACTTAGTAACCACAACCTCTGTTTTTGTGCAGAAATAAGAAAAAAATATGTTTGCCTCTGTAAACCCCAGTTTAACTGTATAAAAATAGGATTTGAGGGGGACAAAATTATATCGGTGTGTTTTCGTGATTATAACAATGCCCCCCCCCCCCCGAACCCCACTTTGTATAGAGAAAACTGCGGTTTTCAGGGATACGCTTTATTTTTCTTATTTCTATTCCAAGACATCGATTGTGGATACGTTTTACTTCTACTTAGAGTGAGTAACCATAACCTTTGTTTTGAGTATCAATAAAAAAATTTCTAATTTTTAAAATCAGAAATGATCGTTTTCAGGGCTGTTTCCGCTACAGGCCTGCTGAAACAGCTGAGTACAAGCCGCTGTTTAATTGAAACGTTTGACAGGACTGACATCGTGTAGTTTGGAAATATTTTTCTGGAACTTAGATGTCTTGAAGATTGCTTTTTCAATACCAGTGTTCCCATTATGAAAACAAGCCTATTCAAATATGTTGAAAATTGTACTACCAAACATGATATTTTTCCTATATCTGCTCATACATACATTGTGGGTACTCGTTAGAACCGCCTCGTCGAGGGTTTTCTCGGGATTACACACAATCTGCTAAAACACAGAGTGTGCGTAATCCTTAGAAAATCGTCGACGAGCCGGTTCTAACGAGTACCCACAATCTATGTTTTTGAGCGGAAATAAAAAAAGTAATGTATACCGCTGTAAATCCCAGCTTTACTATTAATATTTAAAAGCGGGCTTTAAGAAGGACACATTCATATTGGCTCGCTTTCGTGATGATTGTTTTTATTTAAGTGTTTGTTAGTTAAAAGGTATAACAAATGTTTATAATTTAAGTAATAAAATTATATAAATAACTGAATTTATTTTTATACACCCCGCTGTGTTTATATTCGCTGACATGTAACCTGTTTTGTCCCTTTTACTAGATCAGTTAACATGCCTATGAACTAACTATTCACAAGGTTGGCAAAAAGCCGGTCAATATGAGTATTGACCGGGCCGGTGGTTAAAACCGGTTTTAACCGGTCATTACTGGTCAATACTGGTCAATTGGTGGTCAATTAAATCACTGAAGTATATGCCTCTGTCCTGTTGCTAAACTGGTCTTAAAAGCTTTCCCCTACATCATGTACATGATGTTAGACTATATTTTCTCATCACTGAACAAGACAAAAATAGTTTTTATTAATAACAGTAATTATTTGAGCTATTTTTTATTTGATCAAAAGTCAAAAGACATTGCTGCTGGTCAAATGAAGAGGTTCGAATGGCTCACTGAACTGAAGACAGGCCTGTTCTTTTCAATCAAACAATCTTTATAATAATTCTTTTTTCCTTTATAGGTTTGATTGTTCATATTTTGATTTACAGAAATATGAATAAGCTGAATGTATCATGAATTTTGGAGGTTTATGAAAGGTCCTATTTAGTTCGACACAGAAAAAAAAAATTGTTGTGCCAGATTGACCCACTTACCTCTCTCTCCCCACACAAATCTTCTTCCCTCTTCAACTTTGAAAATATGAACTATTTGACATAATCTTTGATCATAAAATTTTAAAGCAGTTTAAAGCATTTTGATGGTATTGCAGAAAATTGTCACATGCATATATTGACAAATGTGTGAAATACACCTGTCATCAATTTTAATCCTGTGAAGTAGTTCATCTGTAAAAGTCTGTAATTTATTAACCAAACAATGTTTGAAGATTCACTGTCTTTGAATATTTAAAAGTATCTGCAACACCTGTTATTTGCTGTCAAAACAGACTAACCCATGCCACTGCACTGGGTGTGGCAAAGATCTAATTGCTAAATTGACCAATTGTCCCTAATAGGGGTATTATAAACTGACAGAAGGCTTTATTCCTTACGTGTGAAATTTTGATTTATATGCAATATAGACAGTATTTTATCATCAAGCTATTACTAAAGGTGTCAAAAATGAATGAAACCTAAAGACACTAAGAGGCCACTTGAAGAAATAACATCTGAGCCTGAAACTCTTTGCAAAATTCAAATGATCAGCCTCCAGCAAAGAGACCAAAACTTCAAAATTGTTTCAGTAGGTTTGCCTTTTCAACACTAAAATTATTCAATTGACCACTCAATATTTCAATTGACCAGTATTGACCACTCTGGGAGTATTGACCGGGACGGTTTTAACCGGTTAAAACCGCTGGTTAAAACCGCCCCTGGTTTTGACCGCCCAACCTTGACTATTCATGACATGGCGTGATTAAACACTACGTGATCTAATCAAGACCTGTGTTGTCCCTTTTACTAGTTCAATTAATATGCCTATGAACTAACTATTCATGTCATAGCGTGATTAAACACTGCGTGATCTCATCAAGACCTGTGTTGTCCCTTTTACTAATTCAGTTAATATGCCTATGAACTAACTATCCATGACATGGCGTGATTTAACACTGTGTGATCTCATCCTCTGTTGTCCCTTTTGCTAGTTCAGTTAATATGCATATGAACTAACTATTCATGTCATGGCGTGATTTAACACTGCGTGATCTCACCAAGACCTGTGTTGTCCCTTTTACAAATTCAGTTAATATGCATATGAACTAACTATTCATGTCATGGCGATAGTAAACACTGCGTGAACTCATCATGAAAACATTCCTATACTCTTCGGTTCGAGCCCCTGTCGAGTTGCTAAATTTCCCCATCCGTTCCAGAACATAGATTGTGGATACTCGTTAGAACCGAATTGTTACGGCACGTTGATAAGTCCGTGTAATGAGTACATCCCTAAACCTCACTTTATATAGAGCAAATTCGGGCTTACGGGGGTATACATTATCTTTCTTATTTATGCTCCAATACCTAGGTTGTGGGCACTCGTTAGAACAGCCTCAACGAAGTCGTTCCAACTTAAAATCAAAACCTATAATTGCAATATAAATAATAAAAAAACAGGGATTTTCGTAAGAAAAGTTGCCATTTTGGAGATGTGATAAATACACTTTCCGAGGAATATAAAACATTTATGTTTTGAGCATATGTGAGAACAAAATTATAATCGTATAACTATATTTTATTTGTCGGCCCCGCCCATAGGGGCTTGAAGAAATATATGGGCTGCACAATGCTTCCACGCAGAGCTAAATCCGACCCGCTCACGAGTACTGGTAAACCGCTTAGAGGATCTAAGCCTGCCTAGGCCAAGCGATACGAGTCGGACCGTCCATGCATATAAACCCTTTTGGTTTCATTGGGCGACAGGGCTTGAGATGTCATTTCATCTCAACGTCGGGTAAAAGTTCCACAACATTGGAAGCAACGTCTCCAAAATGGCCTTTACAGTGTTGACGGGGACGTTAAACTTCAAATCAAACAAACAAAAAAAAACATTTTATTTGCAAAAGAGCATGAAATGAAAGTTATACAATTATATTTTTCTCGTTATTTTCATTTACACATGAAGCTCGTCTTATGATGATCATGGTGTTATGTACCAATCACACCCCATGGAGCATATATTGTTGGCACTCGTGAGAGCTGCCCAACTGGGATAGTTCTAAAGGGCACCCATAAATTATGTCTGGATGCTATTAAGATAATTAAATCATCTGGTTAAAGGGATATGGGGGTCGTTTTGTCGCACAGGTAGAGCAGAAAATGAAAAATACCAGGATTTTTATCTGAAAATTTTCATTTTTGGTGGTAAAATTTTTCCAATATATTTGAAAAAGGCGTGTTTTCGTAATGAATGCATAAGTGTCTGCTGAAAAGATAAAGTAGACGTGGAGGCAATGACCTGGAATCGATAAACTAACCTACAGCTCCCATCAGAGACACCAAAGGGAAAAGAACACATGCATGAAACAACAGACCCTAATGGAAACATCAATAACGGAAAGCCATAAGGACAGTTACTTTCCCACAAAACGGCCAATTGGCTATCCAAACTAAAATAATATAAGCGACACAAACACCCAAAGAAAAACAATAACAAAAATAAACAACGACAGAATAACCGCCTTCGAACGGTCAGCGGAAACGAATTCCACTTGGGGGGGGAGGGGGGGGGGGAGTTAAATCTATTTTACGTGGCCACAATCCCCGCCCTTACTTCCGTCGTATACCGCGAAAGAGGTAAGGGCGAGGATTATGGCCATGTAAAATCAATTTAAGCCCCCCCCCCACCCCCTAGTGGAATTCTTTCCACTGACCATTCCAAGGCGGTTCTTCTGTGGCGGTTTATTTATGTTGTTGTTTGTTACTTACTGTGTACTTATTGTGTGTATCGCTTGTGTCTTTTTATTTTGGATGGCCATTTGGCCATTTTGTTGGAAAGTAACTGTCCTTTTTGCCTTCCTTTGTTTAGGTTTCCATTATGGTCTGGTCGCTTTATGTTTGTGTTTCTTTTCCTTTGGTGTCTTTGATGGGTGGAGTAAGTTAATTGTATCGATTCCTGATCTTTGTTTTACTTCTACTTCTGGTACCAAATGGGTTAATGTAAGTCTGAGCAGGTTTACAAATCTACCAGATGTTACGGTAAAATCTTACACTTGCGACGGAGTGGTTCATTCTCATGCACTGAAAGGGTGTTCTACGTTTGTTTTGAATTGAATGTTCCAATCCCACTGACTCTTGATGGGTCCGAGCACTGGGCAAATGACATCTTATTAAGCAACGCTGTATTATCGCCAACGCAACCTTCTGGCGTTTCATCGACGTTGCAAAGTCAAATTCATTGCGTCACTTTGATGTTGGTTTGATGTAGACACGGTGTTTTTGACACGTTACATGTCGATTGACATAGAGAGAGAGAGAGAGAGAGAGAGAGAGAGAGAGAGAGAGAGAGAGCAATTTGTAGGTCATGGGACATAGACACGGTGTTTTTGACACGTTATAGAGAGAGAGAGAGAGAGAGAGAGAGAGAGAGAGAGAGAGAGAGAGAGAGAGAGAGAGAGAGAGAGAGAGAGAGAGAGAGCAACTTGTAGGTCATGACACACTCAGAGAGAGAGAGAGAGAGAGAGAGAGAGAGAGAGATCCACAGGAAAAAGTCGCCAAAATAAACAAAAATACGCAAATACGTGTGTGACAAAGTTTACGTGTGCAAAAGCATTGTGCGTATATGAAACGAATACGCAATGCGCGTATTGTGAAGTTTTAATCATGCAGACGCATTGAGCGTATCGATAAACAATACACATTGCGTATGCATGCTGACGCAGATGGACTTATTGAAAAACAATACGCATTGAGTGTGTGACACAAACGCGTTTTGCGGATTTGAAATACGACAATCAAAAAAACGCAGCCGCCTCGATGTTTAAGAACAAGTGTTTGATATCTTGACCTAGGCGTAAAACATAGTTGTGCTTCTACTATCATGCTGAAAAAAAGTTTGGTCAGTAGGTGCGAGAAACTTTTTTTTATTATTTTATTTTATTTTCCCTCGAAAAATACAGGATCCGGCTTGTATTTTTTTATGTATTTTTGTTTTTGTACATGTTTTTTGTCAATAAAGTTGTCATGTTGAGACTTTGATTGTATATCATAATTCATTTTAAATGCTCAAAAAAGTCAGCTCTGTATTCTTGAAGGTACTAAATGACAAAAACTAAAAAAATGTACTTAAAACGCAAAAATAATATGGGAAAATGCAAAGACGACACTGGGTAGGATCGGATATTGAAAATGGTAGGGTTGGTGTTTTAATTTTTATTTTGTTCTTTATTGATAAAACTAGTAGAGTCAGTGTCTGAAGCAGGGTCGTTTGGTTAGCGAAAACACGGCTATTTTGTGTGTGCGTGTGTGTGTGTGTGTGTGTGTGGGGGGGGGGGGGCTTGGCTCACATTTGGCTTTTATTTTCTTTACCTTCGCGGTCTGTATATTGTTACAAATTACGAGTACACCTATATAATTCTGACCCATTTTGAAATAGTAAAACTGGAGTTGACTCGGATAAGCATTATTTTTCTTTTTCTGCTTAAAAACATAGATTGTGGGTAATCGTAAAAACAGCCTCACCGAGGCGATTCTATTGAGTGTTCACGGTCTGTGGTTTGAGCAGAAACATGAAAACTATCAGGATTTTTATCTCAAAAACATAGATTGTGGGTAGTCATAAAAACAGCCTCACCGAGGCGATTCTCTCGAGTGCCCACGGTATGTATTTCGAGCAGAAACATGAAAAATATCACGATTTTTATCTGAAAAGTTTGGTTCTATTTTTATTTATTTATTTATTTATTCATTTGAATAGGCGTCATATGTCAAAGAATGCAGATCCTTATACTGCTCCTCTCGGATCTGGGTCTGCATTGTTTGCCCAGACATGTACATATAAAAAAGTGTTTAGTCGTTTTGTTGGGAGCAGGCTATCTTGTACATACCTGGCTGACTCTTAGTCATTAGGTCTTTCACCGCTGTGGGTTCGAGCCTCGCTGGGGTCACGTACGAGACGCCAAGTTCTGCAACGGAAGATCAGGTGGTTTTTTCTCCGGGCATTCCGGTTTCCGCCCACCTCTGATTAACGATCGACCCGATATGAGTGAAATAATCTTGAAAGGGCCGTAAAACACAAACCAAAGTACATGCCATTGACATCAGTTACATACTGCAACATTATGTAAGAAATCAACTTACAACTGACCAGTACAACAACATAAATTATATTAAAGTCAGATTAATGGCCATTTCTCTCGAATGCCACTGATTAAGCAATTAGATAGCTAGAGTCGGTCTTGAGGAAAATAGGGGCTTAATTGCCCTTTGGGAGACATTATCACTGCATTGGGCCATTGGCTAAGAATATCTCTGAGTAACAGAAGTAATTTTGTTTGATTTGAGGTTTAACGTCCCCGTCAACACTGTAAAGGTCATTTTGGAGACGTTGCTTCCAATTTTGTGGGACTTTTACCCAACATTGAGATGAAACGACATCTCAAGCCCTGCCGCCCAATTATGAAACCAATAGGGTTTATAAGCATGGACTGGCCGACTCGCACCGCTTTGCCTGGGCAGGCTTAGATCCTATAAGCAGTTTACCAGTACTCGTGTGCGGGTCGGTTTCAGCTCTGCATGGAAACATCATCCAGCCGGCCCCGATGGGCGGGGCCGATAACAGAAGTAAAGTTTATTTATCTATTTATTTATTTTGAGTATACGTGCACACATCCTTTTCACCAGAAGCGCTTCTTGAATCAGAGGAAGGGAAAGAATGACTAGGAAAATATTTCAAGATCAGTCCCAACGACGGAATTTATAGGTTCATTTTTTTCATTGACAGTTTATTTATTTATTTATTTATTTTATTATTATTATGCCCCTTCCCCTGAAAGGGGAGGAGACACATTGTTTTGCTACGGTTCTGTGCGTCTGTCTGTCCTTTGTTAGTCCTTATCCCGTTGAACACGAAAATGTCTACCTTCGCAAACAATGTAGGTCCAGATCAGATGGCTTCTACACCGTTTGCCATCTAGCGAATACATTTTATCATCAGGAAAGCACGCCTATATAATTTTGACCCCACTTTTTGGACGGGGTTTTTCAAGGAAAAATTCCGTCCTTTAGAATAGCGATGTCCGTGCGGGCGGTCGGGCGGGCGGCCGGGCGTCCGCGTCCCGGTTTACCCTTTTACCCTGGTAAAAATCCCACAAAATTGGAAGCAACGTCTCCAAAATGACATTTACAATGTAGACGGGGACGTAAAACCTCAAATGAAACGAACAAACTGAAAATAAATAAACAGATAAATAAATTTTACTTCATTCTTAGCCAGTATAGTGATAATGTCTCACAAAGGGCAATTTAGCCCCTATTTTTATCTGGATTTCTCTCTCTCTCTCTCTCTCTCTCTCTCTCTCTCTCTCTCTCTCTCTTCTTCTTCTTCAACCAAGCAAGATGCACTATACTCGTACATGTAGGCAGATTCTTAGCTCATTTTGATGCATCATTAAATTCTAGTAAATTCTAGTGTCAGCTAGGCTTGAAGCAATTAAACAGTAGGGAATAACCTCTTGCCCTTCTTAATTGAAGTTCCCTGATATTAAGTCAGATAAACTCCAACACACTGCAACAGAATAAACAGAATAAAAGGGTTCTCTGATACAGTTTTTGTTTCAATACCCAGTCAACAGCTTAGGTCATGTTGGGCCAGTCAGTTCCCTTCACTGTTCCTAGACAGGATAAGTTACTAGCACATTGTGTGATCATGCTTTAGATATAATAGTCACGAAATGAAAGTACATGTACATGATTCAGAAACGGGCCTCCTTGGCCTAGTGGTTAAAAGCGCCGACTCTTGATCATTAGGTCTCTCACCGCTGTGGTTCGAGCCTCGCTCGGGTCACATGTGAGACGCCAAGTTCTCCAACGGAAAGTCAGGTGGTTTTTCTCCGGGTACTCCGGTTTTCGCCCACCTCTGATTAAAGATCGGCTCGAGTTGAGTGAAACAATCTTGAAAGGGCCGTAAAACCAAAATAAAAAACATGATTCAGAGCAGAAGACCAAGCTGACTTTTTTCAACTGTTATTGCATTATTTACTATATATTCACACACTTCTGCAAAATGAATTCTTCCTGAGTGGGCAGAGCCATTTCCAGTTTAAGGTTAATCTGACAGTAATAATAATTTCAATCTTTTGTATTCATACATTGTAGACTCTCTCAAATACTGCATTTAGCAACTATCGACCTAAGTAAGGAAACGTAAAAAAATTAGAAGCAAAATATGCTAGGAGAAGTCTGATCAATGTCCACGCTGTTAGAGGTACAGTCTGATCAGGGTCCACACAGTTTGCCAGGATGCAAAACCTGCAAGAAGATGCAACAGACAACATTTTCCGATATATTTTTTTCATGGCATCTTAGGGGTGCATCTCTAAACCCTCTTCGAAAATAGCTACCTGTCACGTAGTGACGACGTGAGCTTTTAAGATGATCACTTTTTGTCCGTCGTGCGTCCGGGCGTGCGTAAACAATTTCTTTAAACCACTGATTGGATTTTGACCAAACTTCACAGGAATTATCCTTAGGTGGTCTCCTTTCAAAGTTGTTCAAACGGTTCTGGTCCGTTGGACATCTAGGTCACAGGAGCAAAAAATTGATTTTTTTACTGAAATCTTCTTCTCTGAAACCGTACGGCCCAGGACTTTGTTATTTGGTATGAAGCTTCACCTATGGGACCTCTACCAAGTATGTTCAAATTATAGCCCTTGAGCCAAAAATGCCCCCGGTTCGGGTCCCATCAGTTTTACATAGGCTTATATAGGGAAAAATCTTCTTTGAAACCAGAAGGCCTAGGTGTTTGATATTTGGTATGAAGTTGTATCTGGTGGACCTCTGCCAAGATTGTTCAACTGATATCACTTGGGCCAGAAATGCCCCCACACTGGGGCCCACCAATAGACCCACCCACATAGACTTATATAGGGAAAAACCTTTAAAAATCTTCTTGTCTGAAACCAGAAGGCCCAGGTGTTTGATAATTGGTATGAAGTTGTATCTAGTTGTCCTCTGCCAAGATTGTTCACTTTACAGCCCTGGGGCAAAAAAATGCCCCGGCGCCAGGGCCTACCGGTTTTACATAGACTTAAATGGGGGGAAACCTTTAAAATGCTTCTTGTCTGAAACCAGAAGGCTCAGGTGTTTGGTATTTGGTATGAAGTTGTGTCTAATGGACCTGTACCAAGATTTTCAAATTATGTCCCTAGGGCCAAAACTGCCACCGTCCCGGGGTACACCGGTTTTACATAGACTTTTATAGGGAAACCTTTTTAAAACACTTCTCGTCTGAAAACAGAATGACCAGGTGTTTGATATTTGGTGTGAAGCTTCATTTACATGTAGTTGACCTCTATCAAGATTGTTCAAATTATAGCCCTGAGGTAAAAAAATGCCCCCGCCCCGGGCCCCTTGGTTAAACATAGACTTAGATGGGAAATGTCTTTAAAAGCCTTCTTCTCTAAAACAGCAGTAGCAGGTATTTGATAATTGATATGAAGCTTCGTCTAGTGGACCTCTATCAAGATTGTCAAATTACAGACCTGGGGCCAAAAATACCCAATCCCCTGGCCCGCTGGTTTTTCATATACTTATATTGGGAAAATCTTAATAAATCTTCTTGTCTGAAACCTGAAGGCTCAGTTCTTTGATATTTAATATGAATCTTTGTTAGTGGACCTCAACCATGATCGTTCAAATTATAGCCCTGGGGCCAAAAATGGCTCTGCCCCGGGCCCACTCTTGTCTGAAATCACAAAGCCTGGGTCAAATTGTTCAAATTATAGCCCTGGGTCCAAAGATGGGTATATGCCAGTGCACACTTGTTTTACATAGCTGGTGTTGTGCCGTGTGGCGGCCGTAAAACGTCTCCCCGTACATCAACCATAGTGCAGTTTATATTTGACTTTCGGTCCTTTGAGATCAGCGTGAATATTCTGAGAAATCAGAAATAAATTATTGGTTTAGACTCATATTCTAGACAGGTTTTTAATTATTTGGACCCCATTTTGATTTATATCAGTCTTTGAATCGACTGCCTATTCGAAATTCGCAAAATTGCAGTATGTTTCCTCTGGCTTTCTTTGCCGGATCATTACAGGGTCACTGATGAGGCTTTATAAGCCGAAACTACGTAGTATGACCCATCTTCTTTCTTATGAATCTTTTCATTGCACTTAAAGGAACTCATTTTTGATTTTTATTTGCCTTCACTGCAGCTGGTGTTGTGCCGTGTGGCGGCCGTAAAACGTCTCCCCGTACATCAACCATAGTGCAGTTTATATTTGACTTTCGGTCCTTTGAGATCAGCGTGAATATTCTGAGAAATCAGAAATAAATTATTGGTTTAGACTCATATTCTAGACAGGTTTTTAATTATTTGGACCCCATTTTGATTTATATCAGTCTTTGAATCGACTGCCTATTCGAAATTCGCAAAATTGCAGTATGTTTCCTCTGGCTTTCTTTGCCGGATCATTACAGGGTCACTGATGAGGCTTTATTAGCCGAAACTACGTAGTATGACGTAGTATGACCTATCTTCTTTCTTATGAATCTTTTCATTTTTGATTTTTATACAGGGAAAACCTTTGAAAATGTCCTTGTTTGAAACCAGAAGGCCAAGGTCTTTGATATTTGGTATGAAGGTTCATCTAGTGGACCTCAACCAACCTTTTTCAAATTGTAGCCCTGGGGCTAAAATGGGCCAACCCCACGGCCCACTTGATTACACAGACTAATATTGGGAATTGGGAAGACTTTTGAAAATATTATCTGAAACCAGAAGGCAAAGGTCTTTGATATTTGGTATGAAACTTCGTCTTGTGTAATTCTACCAAGATTATTCAAATTATAGCCCTTGGGCCAAATTGGCGCAGTCCCGGGGACCACAGGTTTTATATAGACTCATATATGAAAAACCTTTAAAAATCTGTATGTCTCAAACCAGAAGGCTCCGGTCTTCGGTATTTAGTATGAAAGCATCTCCTCTACCAAGATTATGCAAATTATAACCTTGGGACCTGTCCCCGGGGTCCACTTGTTACACTATGAATCAGGTGAACGACCCAGGGCCATCATTTTCCCCTTGTTGGGACTTTGAATTGACATCCCAAGCCCAATGAAACCAATAGGGTTTATATACATTGACGGTCAGAATTGCACCGCTTTGTCTGGGCAGGCTTCCATCTTCTAAGCGGTTTACCAGTACTCAGGTGCGGTTGGTTTCAGCTCTGCTTGGGCGCACCATGCAGCCTCATCTATTTCTCCAAGCCCCGATGGGCGGGGGTGCAGCAAAATGTATATATACAATATTGAAGATTTTTCTGTAAACACACATCAGCTTGCACATTGGCACAGCCCGGTCAGGGTATTCATTGTCAGCATGAAGAAGTCAAGTGAAGCCTTTGATCAAAACGTGAACGTGTGCAGGCTATTTTCAATATTCACTGTGCACACGGCCATGTAGAGTTTGCTGTCTTGGCGCATTGTGCTCCCTGCAGGAGCTGCCGTGGTGGTGGGGTGGGGTAATTTCTGGCCTTGACGGCATCTGTCATCTGCATCCGCATGAAGCTTTTAGCTCACCTGAGTCGACGGCTCTGGGTGGGGGGGGGGGGGGGGGGGGGGCTTATAGTATGACAGCCTCCGTCATTGGACTTTGGCATTTTAACACAGGGAAAGCTTGTGAGCAAAATATCCCGAAACTGCTCAGGTAAGGCTCTTAAGGTTTGGTGTTATTATGAAAATTTCTGCTAAAAATTGATTGTTGGTACTTTTTTAAACCGCCTCAATATGTGTGTTGTGGTTTTACCACCCAGTCAACAGTTGTAGGTCTAATGAACAAGAGAGCCCAGAGGGCCCTGATTCGCTCACCTGAGTATCACTGTCTCTAGTACATTCTATTTTTGGCTCTGGTGGCCATCTTTTTCCTTAGAGCGGAATGATTTTAACAATTGTGAAAGGAGTCACCTGGGTAACATTCCTGCAAAGTTTGAATCAAATTGGCCGAAAGGTTTAGGAGGAGTTCTGGCTTGAATCAAATTTACAATGTTTTCTATTTTTAGCTTTGGTGGCCATTCTGTTCACCGGAGCGGGATCATTTAAGCTATTTTGGTAGAAGGTCATTTATATTCCTACGAAGTTTGTATGAATGGCTCAAGGGTAGAGGAGGAGTTGTCGTTTGAAGATTTTTTTTTCTATTTTTAGCTCTAGCGGCCATTTTGTTTGTCACAGCATAACGATTTTGGCTATTTTGGTTGTGAGTCATCAAGGCAACATTCCTTGGAAGTTTGAATCTAATTAGCCCAAGGGATTAGGAGGAGTTCGCGTTTGAAGCAAATTTACGAAGTTTTTCTATTTTTAGCTCTTGCAGTCATTTTGTTCATCCGAGCAAAATCGTTTTAGCTATTTCGGTAGATGGTCATCTTAGCATTAGTTTGAATGAAATCGGCCCAAGGGTAAAGGAAGAGTTGTCGTTTCAAGATTTTTCTATTTTTAGTTCTGGTGGTCATCTTGTTTGTCAGAGCGGAACGAGTTTAGCTATTTTGATAGAGAGTCACCTAGGCAACATTCCTATGAAGTTTGAATCACATTGGCCTAAGGCTTTAGGAGGAGTTCGCGTTTGAAGCAAATTTACGATGATTTTCTTTTTATACCCCCGCAAACGAAGTTTGAAAAGGGTATACTGGAATCAGCCTGTCGGTTGGGTGGTCTGTCGGGTGGTCTGTCTGCAAAATTTTTTCCGCTCAACTCCTCCTTCACTATCAGTTGGATTCAATTGATACTTACTATAATTATTCACCAGGAGGTTTAGATGTGCAAGACACAAATTTCACTAAAGTTTGTCCCATAATTACGGAGTTATGGCCCTTGATTTGCTAAAAACTGTGGTTAAAACATTGTCCGCTCAACTCCTCCTTCACTATCAGTCGGATTCAATTGAAACTTGTCATAATTGTTTACCAGGAGGGGTAGATGTACAAGACGCAAATTTCACTAAAGTTTGTCCCATAATTACGGAGTTATGGCCCTTGATTTGCTAAAAAATATGCTAAAACATTGTCCGCTCAACTCCTCCTTCACTATGAGTCGGATTCAATTTATACTTGCCATAATTGTTCACAAGGAGGGGTATATTTGTAAGACGCAAATTTTATATTTACGGAGTTATGGCCCCTGAATCAATTTGAAACATACTTTCTTGACCCTGATTTGCTTGCAAACATCTTGTCCACTGAACTCCTCCTTCACTATCAGTCGGATTCAATGGATACTTGGCATACTTATTCACTAGGATAAGTAGATGTGCAAGACGCAAATTTCAGGAGAATCTGTCCAACAATTATGGAATTATTGCCCCTGAATCACTGAAAAGTGGTTGCTGCAAAAATTTGTCCGCTGAACTCCTCCTTCACCATCAGTCGGATTCAATGGATACTTGACGTACTTATTCACTAGAATAAGTAGATGTGCAAGACGCAAATTTCAGGAGAATCTGTCCAACAATTATTGAGTTATTGCCCCTGAATGGACTCAGTGGACACTGTTTATGTTTGCTTTCTGTGTCAAGTATTGTGGCGGGGGTATTAATCATCACCTTTATTGATAGTTTCTCTAGTTTTTAGCTCTGGTGGTCATTTTGTTCATTGAAGCGGGATCGTTTAAGCTATTTTGGTAGACGTTTACCAAAGCAACATTCCTATGAAGTTAGAATGAAATTGGGAATAGGGTACAGGAGGAGTTGTCGTTTGAATTGTTTTCTATTTTTAGCTCTGGGGACCGTCTGGACAATTTTAGCTATTTTGGTAGGGAGTCGCCTAGCCAACATTCCTGTGAAGTTTGAATGAAATTGGGCAAAGGGTACAGGAGGAGTTGTCATTTGAAGATGTCGTTTGAAAGTGTTGACGTCAAAAGACATACGTCAGACGACGACGACGACCGACAACATCCAACCAAAAGATAAAAGTATTATTGGTCATATCTTTTGACCGTGTTGAGTTCGAAACTTTATATTGAGCATGTAGGCTCCTTGTGACTACTAATGTCTTCCTACTCAAACAAAAAATCTTGACCTGAGACCTTGATATTGACCTGTGACCTTGATATTGACATGTGACCTTGATACCGACCCGTGATCAGCTTCGAAGAAAAAATGACAATGCCCTGGGACATATTTATTCGTGTTTCACAAACACATCTTGTTCTCCTTAAGATATTCGTTTTTTCGTCGGTAAAGTTTGCAATGTATTTTTATAGGCGTGTTTTCGTAATACGGATGAGTCTTTAAACCGAGGTCCCGTCGCCGTATGACTTAGCTGTTGGTGGACGTAAAACTAACATGAGGAATGCAACAATAAAAATTACTTCCGGGTTCCTATTTTGTGTTTTAATGCTCATAAATTCTTTATTTCAATCTTGTTCCTAGTGGAACCTACCCACCCATCGGCTCGCTAATATTATTTTCGACTTTTTGACACTTTTTGGGGTTCTATGATGTAACCGGCCCTGGCCCATCTTGGCTTGAGGAAATGGATGGGCTGCATAATGCTTCCATGCTGTGCTGAAACCGACCGCACACGAGTACTGGTAAACTACTTAGAAGATCTAAGCCTGCCCAGGCAAAGCGGTGCGGGTCTGACTGTCCATGCTTGTAAACCCTATTGGTTTCTTTGGGCGACAGGGCTTGAGATGTCATTTTATTTCAGTGTCTGGTAAATGTCCCACAAAATTAGAAGCAACGTCTCCAAAATGACCTATACAGTGTTGACGGGGATGTTAAACCTCAAATCAGTGAGTGAGTGTTTGAGTCTTACGTCCCACCATCAGCTAAGGTCATAGGAGACGGGACCGCGGTTTAAGGACTCATCCGAAAGTCTGGAGAAGCCCGGGATCGATCCTGCGACCCCTGGTTTACAAGGCGGGTAGCGTAACCACTACATCACGGAGGCTTCTAAACCAAATGTATAATGTAACTGCAATTGATTCTGAGAGTAGGCTTGAACAATTTGTTTGTTTGAATTGAGATTTAAATTCTCTGTTAACACTTCATAGGCCATTTTTGTAGGGGTTTTACCCGACATTGAGATGAAATGACATAATCTCAAGCCCAAATAAGACCAAAAGGGTTTATATGCATGGACAAGCCAACTCGCGCCACTTTTCCTGGGTAGGCTTAGAACCTCTAATCAGTTTCCTAGGCTTGAACAATGTCTAAGTACACATGTCCAGTCCATATTTTAAAGTTACACATTACTCTACACATTCTTTCACCAGAAACTGACAACTGCCCTTCTTGAATCAGTGGAAGGGAGAGAATGACTGTAGAAAAGATTTCATGATCAATCTCCATGAAAGAATGCTGCCGACGCGCACCCGACTGAGCTACCGGGACCGGCACCTGCTGGGGTTTACAAGGATAAACATTATTATTTTCTCGTATTTCTGTAATTGGGTGTGGGTACTCGTTATTATATGTTTGCAGAAAAATATCATGGGTTTTCATCAAAAGTGGCCATTTTGGAGATGTGGAAAATGCCGCGCAGATGTGTTACCGTAATGATCAGTTCAATGTGCAATGAAAATTAATCTAACAAACTTTCAGTCTTAGTTTGCTTTGTTTGATTTGAGGTTTAGTGTCCCAGTCAACACTATTAAAGTCATTTCGGAGACGATGTTTCCAATTTTGTGGGATTTTTACCCGATATTGAGATGAAATGACATCTCAATCCTTGCCGTCCAATCAAACCAATAAATTATATGTGCATGGACGGGCCGGCTCGCACCACTTTGCCTCGGCAGGCTTCAGTAGACCTTAATGGTTTACCAGTACTCATATATGCGTTTGGTTTCAGCTCTGTGTGGAAGCATCATGCCAAATCTATTTCTTCAAGCCCTGATGGGCGGGGGCTCTCAATTATTAAACTCTCTATGGCAGATAGAGTAACACACAACTGATTTCTCGCAATATCACATTTGCAGCTCTACCTTCTTCTTCTTCTTCTTCTTCTTCTTCTTCTTCTTCTTCTTCTTCTTCTTCTTACCAGCTTTTGAAGTCAAAGTACTAAACGCATGGGCTGGCTGATTGTCTTTGCTTTTAGGCTCGAAAAGGGATCCTAAGCTTGAACGCCTTTCGTCGAACCCTTAAATAGCTATACTTTATGCGAAAGGAGTAGATTATGATCATCCAGACTGATCCCAGCTTAAGTGAGAATGGTTTCCTCCCTGGTCATACAGTATTTCTAGATCTCTCTCGGAGAGAGAGAGAGAGAGAGAGAGAGAGAGAGAGAGAGAGAGAGAGAGAGAGAGAGAGAGAGAGAGAGAGAGAGAGAGAGAGAACGTTAGAGAGAACGTTAATAGGTTCGTATAAATGGCATTTTACTGAGAGAGAGAGAGAGAGAGAGAGAGAGAGAGAGAGAGAAGAGAGAGAGAGAGAGAGAGAGAGAGAGAGAGATCACCAAAGAGATGATCAGAATATGCTTGCGTAGGACAGGTGCTTGCTTAATACAGGTGAATTTTAATGCATTTTCCTATTTTGGGAACCGAGGGTATGCTTGCTTAAGACAGGTTTGCTTGTTAA